>JAFEUB010000376.1:135000-180000 GCA_024529925.1 Ophthalmolycus amberensis
AGAGTCATAACTCAGTCATTTTCAGTCACACAGACATGACATATGATTAGTTTTAGATTCTGTGTGTCATATCATCACTGTCTCATTCGCTCTCCGTGATCCGAGCAGACGTCTCTCTCTTCATCTATAGAAAACCCCGACGCTCACATTCTGCCCAAAACCAGATTCTAACCTTAAAAACAGGTAAAAACCAGGTCTGAGTCTTCAAACAGCTCGACAACATGTCGTCACGCTCCCGCTGGTCCTCACAAAGATAGATGATCTCTCTCACACACACACACACACACACACACACACACACACACACACACACACACACACACACACACACACACACACCTGTTGTTAGCTGACAGCTGGGCTGCTCATATTGAGTCATCTAGTTCTGGGCTGAGCACACTTTATATGATGAAAGACTTGTTTTTACCGGGAAATTTAATCTAAAAAATGTAGATTTTAGTGTCACAAAATGCTTAATTGACTTTTGATGCACCTGTTTACGTTTAGGGGTCAGTTCATCCTCATTACAGAGCGATATGTTGTCTGTTCTTAAGCTTTGTAGGAGCAGCTGGACCAAAGCTCCGTCCTTCAGTCAGTGTTGCTCTTTAAGGGAAACGACATTTTAACTGATAAATATCAACATGAAACCTTTTCCAGTTGACTACTTAAGAATTTGCCTAAATCTGCAGAACAGAAACCAGAACATTTGATGAAGCCAGGTTTAAAATGTAAAATGCTGACAGTAAATCTCTGGAACAAAAGGAGACGGGCCGGTTGATTCTTGTTCCGTCATCTTTCTGCGACGAGCTGCTCCATGAACACGTTACGGTTCCTTAAACACGCCTTTGTCTCATAAAACGTGACATTAATAATACGGTGAAGAATAAACTACACTTCAGATTATTCTCTCATCTCTCGTTCATTCGTATTCTTTTCTACAACTTTGTCCCGATTCTTTTCCACACACTGAATCTAACCAGGTTTGAATGGGTTAATAAAGTCATGATTATGCAGATGATTAACAATTGTCCCACAATGCAATGCAAACAAGAAAACGGACAAACTGCTGTATGGAAATAACGTGTGTGGTTGAGAAAAAGCTCAAGAAGTATCAAAAAACATAAAAATGACATCTTTAGAAAACCAAACCTGTATTCTATTTATTGTAATATTGTTGTATTTCCTGAGTCCTTCAGTGTCTCTGTGTCTTCAGTCATGCTGTCTTCATGTCTCACTCTGTGTGTTTTTGACTTGTGTGATTCAGAGCTGTGGGAAAAACATGTCTCCTCATCAGCTACACGACCAACGCGTTCCCCGGGGAATACATTCCTACTGTGTGAGTATGAGCAGCAAACTTAGGAAGAGAAGTAAAACGTGAACGATGACGTAATCCAGTGGGTTTACGTCATCCCCCCCCCCCCCCCCCCCCAATTACCTGTAATGAAGGAAAGCTGAGCTTAATAACCGAACAGTCGGTCCAGAGAAGGTAAACGACGTGTTGGGTGTTAAGTGCTTTACAAATAAAATGTAGTTTTATTATGATGGATTCACAAAGCCGAGGGATGAGACTGCAGTGCTTCAATGTGACCACACGAGGGCAGCGCTGTTTAAATGTTATAATCTAGACTAGACTAGAGCAGCAGCCGTTATTTCCTGAAACAGACAGAGGCCACGTTTAAATGCATCATTACTGGAACCGGGCGATAAATAGTCCGTTTAGCTTTATGAGCTGATTATTGTGCTGATTATTGTGCTAAACACACACTTCATTACAAACACATCCCGCTGTGAAGCCCAGGAGAGTTGAAAGTGCGTCTAGTGTAGTATTGTTATAATGTGAGACTTTACTGTGTTTCAGTATGAATATTAAACAAATGTAGACAAACATACCCACGTATTATTGCAATATTGAAGATTGTCAAGTGTGTCATTTGGAGCCCCGCCCCTAAAGCACACCCGCACCCCCCCGCAGGTTTAAACTCACTCCAGCACCGGCTTCACTTTAGAGAACATTGGATCTTCATCGTGTTGACACAAAACGCACACGTTACAACTTCATAATCTGATTTCTGACTCAAACTCAACCTCCACCAAATCTCCACCATGTAGCACATATTCACATACTGATGTAAAAAGCCTTCAATTAGTTTTTTTGTTTCGTGGTAACACAAGAACAATTACGTGGAAGTAATCATACAGAAAATAGATTTTGGGGTCAAATGAACCCGAACATAAAGGTCCATCATGCTCTGTTCTACAATAAGTCATGTAGTCATCAAGTGTGGTGAAGTGCAGCCTCCGTCTCATCTCATGCTCTCTCCTTGTAGGATGTGTTCCTCATCTGCTTCTCTCTGGTGAGCCCGGCGTCCTACGAGAACGTCAGAGCCAAGGTGAGTCTCGCTTCTGAGCTTCATTCATACTTGTAGATTATTTGTGTCCATATGTTTAGTCTGTGAACTCAAGTAGCAACAACAAGGGGTTAATGAATGGAAACAAAACAATCGTCTAGTTGCTGCCTCTTCTTGCTGAATCAGACGGACGGAGGTGGTTCGCTTGAGTGAGCAGGAAAACAAAGAGTCAGACTTTAAAGAGCGGACTTAGTCGCACAACAATAATCAAACAAAGAGTCAGACTTTAAAGAGCGGACAGTCGCACAACAACAATCAAACAAAGAGTCAGACTTTAAAGAGCGGACAGTCGCACAACAATAATCAAACAAAGAGTCAGACTTTAAAGAGCGGACTTAATCGCACAACAATAATCAAACAAAGAGTCAGACTTTAAAGAGCGGACTTAATCGCACAACAACAATCAAACAAAGAGTCAGACTTTAAAGAGCGGACAGTCGCACAACAATAATCAAACAAAGAGTCAGACTTTAAAGAGCGGACAGTCGCACAACAATAATCAAACAAAGATGTTTTGAAGAGGAGCAGAGAGCTGCCTGTGGTCCTGTTTTTTTGTAGGTATAGCGATAGAAGCTGGATGACGACAGCCTGAATATTGCTGTTAGTCCAAGTCAGTCGGTCCAACTCAAGTGTCAGGTCCAGTAAGACAAGTCCAAGTCAAGCTTTAAGTCATCCAGGAGAAGTCACCGTCAAGTCTTAAATCAACTGAAGTACAAGTCAGATCTGAGGTCATTCAAGACAAGCGAAGGTGCTTCAGAGGAAGCTTCGAGTCAAATCTCTCAAACGACACTAACTTGTGTTGAAGTGCGGTTTAAAAACGTGGCTGCGACCGACGCTAAATCTACCGACGTTTGATTAGAATTGGCTCAAAGAAGCAGCAGTGCGATTCATCAAGTGATTCCCATAATCCCCACACGGCAGCTGGCTTGTGTGAGCAGACTACGCCATCAATCAAAAACTACAACCGCCACTTTGGGGCGCTTACAGAATCTTTCTTCGAACCGAATTCTTTCAGCAGATAGCGTCTCTCGTTTGCTCACTGAGGAAAATGGACGAAGAGAGGACAAAAGAGGTGAAGAGCAGAGCGAGAAAGAGAGAGAAGTCGGGAAAGGGAGACGTACGGTGGGCAGGAAGAGGCAAACTAGAGGTCGGAGGAAAAAGAAGGGAAGGTAGTGTCCGTCTGGGATGAGAGATAACAACCAACGGGATTCGAGAGAAATCGTAAAAGAAGAACGTGGAAGCAGCGAGAGCAGGTCTGAAGATGAAAGCCTCATGTTTCATTACCTATAACTTTTATTTTTGCATTCTCAGATTTCGTGAAAATTCATTAACGACTCCGTCATCCATCCATTCAGCTTCCAACTTTCTCCTCTCGTCTTCCTCCACCCCGGCGCTATCTTCATCCCTCCCTGTGTGTATTCCCCCTTTTTTTTGCTCTCTTCTCATTTTGTCCGCCTTTGGATTCTGTCCAGTGGTACCCGGAGGTTCGGCACCACTGCCCCTCCACCCCCATCATCCTGGTGGGCACCAAGCTGGATCTGAGGGACGAGAAGGAAACCATCGAGAAGCTGAAGGACAAGAAGCTGGCCCCAATCACCTACCCGCAGGGCCTGGCTCTGGCCAAGGAGATAGGTGAGTAACGCTGCTGGGCTCCTCTCAGGTCTTCCATGACAGGAGTGTGTGGCCTTCTAACTAAGATACTGGGATGGAGGTCAATGTGATCAACGTGTGATCAAAGATGTCGGTTGATTTATGTCTTCATTTATCCGGGTCTGAAAAGTGAAGTCAAAGCTTCACGTGTTAAAGCTGCATTCTCTCTAGTGTCCACCAGGGGGCGACTCCTCTGGTTGTATAGAAGTCTGTGAGAAAATGACTCTACTTCTCTCTTGATTTATTACCTCAGTAAACATTGTGAACATGAGTTTCTAAACAAAAGCAAAGTGGAGCTATTAGCAGCTAAACAGCCTTTTTTTAAAAGCAGAATAAATATTTGATTCCATGAGCCGGGTGGACAGAAGCACAAAAAGACCCGTTTACATACGTTAATGTGCTGGATGACACTTGCAGCTTGTTTCCTTCAGCCTACTTGACCTGACTTTACGTGTGTCACGTCCTCAGACTCAGTGAAGTACCTGGAGTGCTCGGCTCTGACCCAGCGCGGCCTGAAGACTGTGTTCGATGAGGCCATCCGGGCCGTGCTCTGTCCTCAGCCCACCAAGGTGAAGAAGAAGCCCTGCTCACTGCTCTAAGGTAAGACTGACGCGAGCGCAGAGGCAGAGTGGCCTAACGATGGCTGCCTTCCATGCAACTGTCCCAGTGAGACATGCACGGTACCAAGATATCAAAGCAGCCAAATGGAATTCAGCCATCATTCATTTAATTGTGGTTAAAAAGTAAATGGATAATAAAAAGCCTATTGAAAGACGCACAAATTATTTCCAAACCTTCAGGGCAGATTCCTGATCTTTCAGGAAGAGGAGACTGAACACAGACCTGATTGGACAAACAACGATCCGAGGCTTTCTCTCCACAGGAGAACATTAGTAAGAAGAACACAGTGTGAAGAACAAAGAGGAGCTCACTTTCAGCTGTCGCTCTTTATTATGAGCATAATCATTGTAGGCTCATTGCATCCGCTGGTGTTTCAATATGTCCAGAGAGACTTTAAAGACGCGTGTCAGGGCAATTATCTTTCCACAGTTGCATGTGGAATAACGAGTCCCTTCTTTGCTGAGATGTTCTTAATATAGAGGCGAGAAAACGTTCTCATACGCAGCTTGTTTCCTTATTTCCCCGTTTAACTAAACTGCATCCTCACATCCGTTTCAGGGGAAACGGAGCTTCTCTCGGATTACGGTCCCAATTTTATGGAACATGGTTAACTTTGTCAATTGAAACAAAACTAAACTAAAACGCAACAAAAGTACTTAAGTTCAGTCGAATATCATGGTTAGGTTTTAAAAAAAAAACTTTTGTTACGTTCTTTAAGTTCCGGACGTAAACTTAAATAACGGACTTTTGGTCTCACACGGGACGTGAACAGCAGTCTCCTGAGTGAAGGTCCTGTGTGTGTTTGACCAAAACCAACCGACTTCTTCCGTATGTCTGTGGACTTTGATTGGAAACGTATTTGTGATGAAGAAACCAACTTCAATCTGGGAGAAAATATATTTTTCTCAATCCGTAATTGAAAAAGCAGATATGTTGGAATGTCATTTTTTGGGAGGCCGGTCTGGTTCGTGTCCGATGATGTCACAGATTTATGTGGACTGCGTTGTTTTTAGGTTCTTGCAGGACCAGAACGAAGACAGCAAGAGATTCAGACCGAAGACCCGAAGGTTAAAGAAGAAGATTTGAAAGTTCTGTTATGTTTCTAATAGAAAACTACAAATAGAGTTCCACCAGTTCAAATAAATAATGCTTTTGCAGTCATGATACAACGGAAGCAGACCTGTCCGCACAGCACACTGAGATTGATCTTTAAAGTGCATTATGGATTCCTCTGTACAAAATACAAATTCAACAGAATAAATCACTGAGTGTGGATCAACACACTGCCCCGGTTCACACACACTATAGATTCACCCCTTCAACGTAAGACCCGGAGCAGAGTGCTAGCTCTGCCAATTCACCCACTCACTGCCCTCCAGGGGGCAACAACAAACCCGTCTCGAGTGATAATATTTGGTACCGAGTGCAAAGATATCGGTTCACAATGTCTCTCGACTGTTGTGAGAGTGACGAACAATGAAAAAACACGAGGATCAGAAATGTCGTTTTTGAGCTGAACAATGTTGTATCTGAACAAAAGTTATGAACAAACGTATTATTTGTTGTGATATTGAAATAAAAGACATTTTATCAAGAAAGAGGAGAAAATGTTATTTCCACTTTGGTAAACCACATGTGAGGATCACACCTGTGCTTTTCCAGTTGTTGCACATTTCTCCAGGTCCTTGAAAGCAGCATCAGTCGCGGGTCATCGTCTACATGGAGCAGCTCAGTGTGGAGGCACCGCTGATGTATCCGACCGCATTTCCATCTGCAGCGAGCATCATCAGGACAGAGACATCAATCGGACTCCAGTCACAGATCAGCTGACTAATGCTGGAAATGGGCGAGAGGTCATTGTTGTCTCTCCGCCAGGTGGGAAACATCGCTCATCGCTTGTTTGGGTGCGTGTGTGTTGGTGAGAAGGGAATCAGGTGTTAAAGACGTTATCCAAAGCTCTCATTCTGCTCATTGTTTTGTTCTTTTACGATAGAAGTGCACTTT
This sequence comes from Ophthalmolycus amberensis, assembly GCA_024529925.1. Lineage (NCBI taxonomy): Eukaryota > Metazoa > Chordata > Actinopteri > Perciformes > Zoarcidae > Ophthalmolycus > Ophthalmolycus amberensis. Next base: position 141,684 of record JAFEUB010000376.1, read on the forward strand.
GAAGCTAACATGGAGTATGTCCAGTGGGAACATTTATTCCCACGAGCAAAGTAGTGAAATCCTACGGAGCCGAAAGTTAAAGCAACACTTCGGTGTAGTTTAGGGAAAAAGATTGTTGAATGTTAATCATGAAAACACTGACGAGTCTCCTGATTCAATGCAAATTCACATTTTCTTTATCGAACCAAAAGCCAACTCTTCAGGCTCTGTGGCCCGTTGAAAGCCGTTACTGTTGGATGCTGAATGTTCCGACGTGCCAACGAACTCTTCTACGAGCGATGAGTGGTTCTCCACATGACTGAAGCAGACCGACCTGTTCTTCAAACAGCAGCACAGTGGAGGTGACCTCATGTGTGCTTTCATGTCTTTACGTTTGTTTTAAAGTGAACAAGATGTTTTAACCGTGGCCTGTGTCAAACAGGGATTCTATTGTTGTCTTCTGGATATGGCACAATTCAAACCTTTATGATCCATGGCACATCAAAAGATCACTTTGTGATCTAACAAGTAAAAGACCCGATTCACCAGAAATAAATACATAAATAAAATGGATTAAGAAAATAAAAGCATCCCTTCTCTTCCTGCCCTTCCCCACAAATACTAAGGTAGTAAGTAAAGCAGCTATAATCACTGTTATTATCAGAACACACTGCCCCCACATGGCCAACATGAATCTTATTGTAGGTTTAGAGATATTGATTATTGGAGCTTTAAATGTCACAGAAATCTGTTTGTGTATTTTTTCTGTGACACTGAAAACAAAAACAACAACAAACGATTGTGAGTCATCTTCATTTTATTCAAACTGACAACATTGTACAAGAAGAGTCATGTTGATGATCATAGTTATCAGTGTTGTTGAAAGAAGAGCAGACTATGACATTTGGTGCTTTGTTGTTTTTAATGCAATGACTGTAAAATAACACATGTTAAAATCTACAGATGTGTTTTTATATACTTTGATTATTATTTATTACCAGAAGGGTTTGACACCAACAATGTGTGAACTAACAGTTATAACTCAGACACTACCATGTGAACAATAAAGTCATAGAATAACAGTTATTGTTTGTCTTAAAGGGCTTTACTGACATTTCATCAATAGTAAATGTATCAATTGAAAATTTAGAGTAACTCAACAGTTTTCTTAATGCATGAGAAATGTCTGTTAATGACAGAACATGTTAAAGTAGAGCTCAGCCTAACCACCGCTTTTAGGGGCGATAGTTTTTGAAATCCATTTCATGTATTCACAGACGTCCACCGCTTTAGCTCGTCCAGCGCAGGCTTTCACTTTACTTCTTACATGGACACCATAGATCATTTTATTGAACACCACTCCTCCACCAGAGTCACCCTGTGAGAGAGACATAAATATTTTTTGTAACAGAATTTTGTATCAATTACTGAAATATTAATTCATAATGAATTGGTAAAAGCTTGTAATGACTTGAAGAAAAGATAGTCAGAAGCAATGCCAACTCACTGGAGAGGCATCCACGTTCTTGTCTTGGAAACAGAATATGTGTTGATAATGATATTCATATTTCTTGTTATTACAGTCTGGGCATTTGACAACCGTGGTCTTTGCACATTGGAGAGGCGTTGATGTATCTACATGGCCTGGTTCTAGATGGAAATATAAAAAGTGAGCTTTAACCGAAGATGCAGATTCATGTGTTATTACATAAATACATGACTATAATAACAAAGCAACACACTTCTGAGACAACATTAAGATGCAGTGAATGTGAATATAGTCAGCAGTGTTACCAAACACACACTCAAAATAACGACACTGTCATAAAAAAATAGATTATTGTTTATTAACATAAATTGTATAAATAAACAAGATACATCTCACCTTTTTCTTTACGGGGATCTGTCTTTGAGTAAAAACCTGCAATCTGAACTGTATCATCTCTGAAATACAAGAAAAAGAACACAAACCTTTTTATAGCAGTTTTCGAATTCAAGAAACAAAAACTTCACATTTAAATGTTCTTCTTTAAACACACACACTCTGGCCACAGTCATGTTGATGCTTTTTCTCACGTTCTAGAAACATTTTTTATTTGATTTCCAGGGTAGATGAAAACACAACTCTGTGGTTTAGCTGCTCTCTATAAAGATATCAGAGCAACTTCTCATTTTGAGTTGAACTGTCGGACGGATTATGGAGCAAAGATCACAACTCACTCTTCGGGTTGATTTTTACAGTCAGGAAGTGGTACAGTTTCAATGTCAGCTGCTGGTTTTAGTAGCTTCAGCAGCATGATGTCATGTTTCCTTGTGTTACCCTTATCGTCTTTATCCTCAAAGATCCTCGGTGTCTGTTCGATCTCCAGTGTTGCTTTAGACAGTGGGTTTCTACCTAAAACTACTTTGATAGTCCTATAAGTAAGTACAAGACAGAGAAACATCAGTGAACTACTACAGATGCATCGTAGTGTAATATTAGTTACTGAACATGAACATTATCAACGCTTTCTCCATAATGTGAATGACTTTATGAATGAGAAACATGGTGACTAGTTCTAAAGTAAAGTTGTCATTTTCTCACCGTCCTGTTTTCCAGCAGTGAGCTGCAGTCAGAATCCACTGCTTATCGATCAGAGAGCCGCCACAGAAGGGCTTATCGTTCAATGTTAAAAAGGCATGGTACCCACGCTCAGTATCAGAACAATCTTCACCTCCGATGATTCTCTTCTGCAGATCCACCACCGTGCCCACTGTGACACCTGAAACACAAAGTCCTCCATCATTGTGAGTTAGAACAGAAAACAGCGATCTACTTTGAAGGAACTTGATATAAACTTAGTGACTCACCGACCCACAGCACAACGAGAAGAGACGTAAGACGAGCCATCGCTGTCGTTCTCCCTCTGGACTGCCCTCCTGCTGTGAAAGTGTTGGCTTTTTAAGTCTCTTCACACCGTCCTGTTGGCCTTTGAGCCACCAATCACATCGCAACGTTTTACTGGCAGGTTCCCATTGGCTGAAGATCTGCACATTCATGATGATGTGGGATCTTCATCAATTGTTGAGTCTCCTCAGTAACGAGAGTAACAGTCAACAATCTCGGCCAACTTATTCAATCTATTAGATAAATGATGAGTTTAAAACATGTACAGTTCATCGAGAGTTTAGAGGATGGTCGAAACAATCGCTCCCCTCATTGCATACGTTGGCTGTGTTGCTCTGCTACGATTTCCCAAAGTTTATGTTGTATTTTATGAATCTGATGTCACCCAGCACCTTAACACGGCGACATGATTTAGAGCCAGCAAGGTAAATATATATTCATCTATTTTCCTCATAAAGTTTCACAAGTTGAATGAAGCGACTTACTAAAGTGCAGCTCAATAGGATTTCTCAACAACACAGAGATCCATATTTTTGTGCTATTGTTTCATATTGTTTACAGTCAAAGGTGTTTTCTTTAAAACGACTCAGAGAGCTTGTGCTGTTTTTGATTCTTCATCATGAGTTGCCGATTGAACAATAAGATTTCAGATGAAAAGCAGAAGGAAGAGCAATCTGTCATCGTCGCAGCTGAAGTAAGAAGAGGAAGATGTGTTTCAAAAGAGAGAAAACATGTTTTTCTTTGCAGGTTATTTGCATTAAAATTGAGAAAATATCGCCAAAAACTAAATTAAACTCAGCCAGCTGTCTGCCTGCATGTAAGCGGTGACGTACTGGTAGTTCTGTTAGCTGTTAACCAAACACAGCCCAGAACAATAGAAGTGTGCAAGTGTAAAATGTTGACAGCAATGCATCAAATAACGCAGCTTCGTCAGCGGCAACGAGTTTCAAACTATGAAGCTTTTCGGACTCCTCTGGCATCAGTTGTGCTCGTCTCAGTGACGGCCTATCAATGTATGCAGTTAGCATTTATGCTAATTGATGATCTTCATCAATTGATGTTCTGTGGAAACGAGAGAGCTGATGAGCAGCGGTTATTAACCGTGGTCATTTTTTTTACTTATCAAATGTATCTGCTAAATCATCCTGTCTGGCAGATTGAACTTAAAGATTCCAGGAGAAACAGAGAGGCAGACAAAGAAAGCAGAAGTCAGAAGAGGAAGATGAGTTGACATTAAGAAAATAATGTTCCTCTTTAAAATGTTTCAATAAATAACGAAAACACATTTAATTGCTGTTTTGTAATTGCTCTCCCCCATGTATTATTCCTTCTTTCATTTGTAATATCATATTCATATTCATAGTTGTTTAACCAATAGGGTATGTATCATTACTATTGTTTAAGAGTTAATGCAGGTGTATCAACCAATATGCCCTATCAAACACACACACACACACACACACACACACACACACAATTATTTTCTTGGTATTGTTATTATATATCCTACAGCTTGTTAAAATACTATGTCATCAATATTACATAGTCATATCTTATGTATATTAATCCAGTGTTCTATATAATATTGTGGAATTGAAACATTATTTAGGTGGAGGCTTCAAATAAGCCCAGTGGGTATTTTGCCTCTTCCTGCACTGTGATATTATTTATCTCCATTATAGTTGTGTATTTTTTAAATTGTGCAAATATACTGAAATTAAAAGAGGAAATCTTTACAGTCAATTTACAGAAAATGTCCACGAGTCCTACACTGTTGTTGACTCAATGTGGATATGATTGTATCCTTCCTTTGTATATGCAGAGGGTGGACACAATAACATGGACACATTTGTTGTTGCTCCTCTCTGGTGTTGTGGTTATGCGACTGTGTGTGACGTGGGACATTCTGTACAATGCTGAGAGAAAGTCTTTGGTGTGACTGTGTCCATGTACTCTATATATGTGCTGCACAACTTCAACTGGGACAGGAAGCTCAGGTCCTCAAAGACATTCATCGTTCTTGATGTCAGTGAAACACACTGGATTCAGTAAAGTTCACTGCAATAGAAGATTTACTGTTCATCAAAAATGACCAATAATTGAGGGCGAAATTCAGAGTAAATCAAGACATACATTCATAGACGTGTGGAGCTTGTTTCCATCCCATACATTATTGTATGCCCTCGCCCTTTAGTTAATTAATGTCGTTTATTGGTCAATGTGTATACCATACGCTTTATTCTATTCAAACAATGCTTTGGTCTTCAACGGCCTTTTTTTCAGCATTACAACGTTTCTCTGCTGGCCGTGTGCATCTGGCTTCCCATCCCACACCTGAGATGCAGATACTGGGTTTCATGGAAATAATCTCTGTGACTGAGAAGATAAGAGCATCTCACAGCCATAGTGAGGATACATTTTAATACCATATCTCTGTGAAACTGAACAAAAACGTCTCACTAAATCCATTATTCATCGAAGTGAAGATTGACCAGGAGTTCACGTTTGACATCTTGTTTCTTTAATATTGTGAAAATAAATAAATAACCTAGAAAGCACGGATATGTTGAATGTCGAGGTTTCTGCATTAAAATAATCTTTCATCAATATGTTTCATATCAATGACAATATATATATATATATATATATATATATATATATATATATATATATATATATATATATATATATATATATATATATAGTTTTACTTTGAAGTTTATATTAATGCCTTGGTATTTTTTTGTATTGTAAGTTGTTGTTAGATTGCAAACATGTTGATGATCAAAACTAGTTCCCTTCTTTCTAAACACTTTCTACACTTCTGCTGTGAGGGTGACTTGCTGTTTCCTGATATCTTTGCTGTGTTTTTACCAGAAACCTCTGATCTGCGAGTCAGGATGAAGAGTCACAAAGTGAGTGACACTGACTCAGAACAAGCTCTCTGGTTGCCTTTGAAAGGGAAAGCGAACACAAGTGAACTGACAGTTTAATCAGATTAGCATCTGTCACACCTGTCACACAGGACAGTGCAGATTTAAACACATATTTAATAATCATAGCAGATGTTGACACTCTAGTTTACAGTTCTGTATAAAAACTTTATTCTGCACTTTGTTACCTTGTTGTTAAACTTATTCAGACTACAGAAACGTGACTAGATCATATTTAATAAGCCCTTCTACCTTTTCCACTGGGTTCTTACTGCAGCACACTTTGATTAAACTCACAGTCCACGTTAAGAATGACTTCAGCTTATTGTCATTTCACCTTCACTGTGCAGAATGGAAATGGAAACATAATAGTTTATTCATAGGTTCAGATATTCTCCACGAAGGAGAGGGAGTTGATGTGAATACAAGAATTTCTATCAAGAAAACATATCAGACATATGAGATTAGAGTGGATTATTTGAATTATTATGGCTTAAAAAATGTCAAGAGGGGTCCTTGAAGATGTCTTCATTTTAAATTCTCCACGAACTGAAATAATGGATGTGTGTTCATCTGCAGACGGTTGCGTCACCTCGGAGACCTGGTTTTTGTCCGTTGCTCTTTCTATGATCGTCAGACTGAAGCAGACCGACCTGTTCTTTAAACAGCAGCACAGTGGAGGTGACCTCATGTGTGCTTTCATGTCTTTACGTTTGTTTTAAAGTGAACAAGATGTTTTAACCGTGGCCTGTGTCAAACAGGGATTCTATTGTTGTCTTCTGGATATGGCACAATTCAAACCTTTATGATCCATGGCACATCAAAAGATCACTTTGTGATCTAACAAGTAAAAGACCCGATTCACCAGAAATAAATACATAAATAAAATGGATTAAGAAAATAAAAGCATCCCTTCTCTTCCTGTCCTTCCCCACAAATACTAAGGTAGTAAGTAAAGCAGCTATAATCACTGTTATTATCAGAACACACTGCCCCCACATGGCCAACATGAATCTTATTGTAGGTTTAGAGATATTGGTTATTGGAGCTTTAAATGTCACAGAAATCTGTTTGTGTATTTTTTCTGTGACACTGAAAACAAAAACAACAACAAACGATTGTGAGTCATCTTCATTTTATTCAAACTGACAACATTGTACAAGAAGAGTCATATTGATGATCATAGTTATCAGTGTTGTTGGAAGAATAGCAGACTATGACATTTGGTGCTTTGTTGTTTTTCAATGCAATGACTGTAAAATAACACATGTTAAAATCTACAGATGTGTTTTTATATACTTTGATTATTATTTATTACCAGAAGGGTTTGACACCAACAATGTGTGAACTAACAGTTATAACTCAGACACTACCATGTGAACAATAAAGTCATAGAATAACAGTTATTGTTTGTCTTAAAGGGCTTTACTGACATTTCATCAACAGTAAATGTTTCAATTGAAAATTTAGAGTAACTCAACAGTTTTCTTAATGCATGAGAAATGTCTGTTAATGACAGAACATGTTAAAGTAGAGCTCAGCCTACACATCACTGTCAGGGTCAGGGGATACTAGTAGTGGTTTTGATCCAACCCATGTAACTACAGACGTCCATCGATGCAGCTGGTGCAACACAGGCATAGTGCTCACCAAATACAATGACACCATAAATCATGCCATTGTCCACCACTCCTCCACCAGAGTCACCCTGTGAGAGAGACATACATATTTAGTGGAACAGATTTTTGTATCATTTATTATAATATTCATTTATAATGAATTGGTAAAACTTGTAATGACTTGAAGAAAAGATATAAAGTTAAAAGTCATGCCAACTCACTTTAGAGATATCCACGTCAGCTCTTTGGAAACACAGCCAGTGTTCATGGCTTATTGTTGCCCATGACTGTGCGTCGGTTTTCTGCAAACAGCTTCTGTAATCCATACAGTCGACAACATCAGAGTCTGCACATAGGAGAGTCTCTGAGTAAACTGATACTAGATGAGAAGAGAAAAAACAACAATTTTCAACAACTTCATCAAAACAATTTTCATCATTGTCTACATCAATCCTTCCACCAACAAAGAAACTAAATTATTCATACCAATAGATTATTTTATAAAAATGCATCCAAAGATCTTTGAAGATTCACTAATAGTTAAACAGCATCTTTAAATTAGATTATTTATCTGTTTAATGATAAACAATGGGACCAAATTAGTTTTCAAAATATCTTGAAATGTGTCGAGTTGAGCTGGAAAAGAAAGACTACTGGCAGATTTTATGTTTTGTTGTGTATGAACATAAATATATAATATAATAAGCAACGCATTTTTAAGAAAACAATAACTGTATTCAACCCGTAGAAACCAGAAGACCGGTTTGGTCTTTTTTAGGGCGCACAAGGGATGTTTAGGGGCTGATAGCAGATCGACAGTATCATCCACATAGAAGAGGTGAACGTCATCTGAACGCTGAGAACATGAAGATTCATTTGAGATGCAGGTCAGCAGGGTGTGTCAAGCTGAGAGTCATCAATCAGATCATTATTATTGTGAACGTATTCATTCAAATAGTGAAAGTGTAAAAGAGCTCAGAACGTTATGATGGACATCCCCGTACTATATTATGTATATATAGGTTGATGCAGAAGTGTTAGGGTTGTTTGCCACACAGACTTGGTGCTGAATTGAAAAAATGTTCAAACGTTTTTGAACATTTTAATCTAGAGAGTTGATAAAAATGATCGAAAGTACAACATACAGACACGAGAGCTCGAGGAACACCACAGAATGAGTCATGCTGTGATTTGGTATTAAAAACTTTTGACAACTTCTTTTTGGCGATTGGATGGCGAGCGCTTGGCTTGTGTAAACTTCTCCGAATATACCGAGGAGAACCATCTACCTCTGAATGCTCCAGGTCTGTAGTCTGAGGTTGTAAAGGTTCATGAGGCTGTGATTATCCGAGAGGTCGATTTGTACAGTGACGTCAAGTCTCACTGTGAAATGACTACTGTGGGGTCCAACATCATCACATGAACACAATTGGGCTCATTGCATCCACACGAGTCTCTCTGCTTCCCAGTCAAACTAAATGTTTGCAATTCAAGACTGTTTAGGGAGCCCAGTACGCAGAAATATGCAGATACAGCATTTTCAGAACAGGCGAAAATAACACATTTGTACTTCATGCAGAAAATGACAGTTATTGTCAAAAGCCGCATGAGATTATCTTAAAGTGAGCATGTGTGTAAAGGGGAGACTCATGGGTAACCATAGAAACCATTCTCATTCACATATCTTGGGGTGAGACGTCAACGGACCCCTTTGATATTCTCCATCCCTGTTTCCCACCAGAATGATTCTAACTAATGATGTTATTCAGCCTCCTTCCTGGTTGGTACCACTGGACTCATCAGGTCCTCTACTTTCCCATGATGCAGTATGTTCTAGCTGTAACACTGAGCCCACTACAGTCTCTCACAGACAGTCATGTTGAACAGAATATCCAGAGATCTCACAGGGTTTATGGAAATATGTGTCAGCAGTGTTAAACATACAAACATTAGTAATAACACTAACTGTCATAAACAGACAACTGTTGTACAATGAACAAGATTCATCTCACCCATTATGTTATTGTTGTCTACTGTTGTCCTTGCATGACCTGCAATCTGAACTACAGTCCCTCTGAAATACAAGAAGAAGAACAAAAAGAAAGTTTTGCTCAGAGTTCTCATGAGTTGAGCTTTCAGACGTATTAAAGGGGAAAGATCAGAACTCACGCTGTGGGAATTTTTTTACAATCAGGAAGTTTGATATAGTTATTCTGAATAGTGTTCGGGTTAGGGTTAGTTATCTCCAGCAGCATGATGTCATGTTCCTTGTTCTGGTTGTCCACAAAGATATGACGTTTGACGTCCATTCTTTTCCCTGGACCTGGATGCACACCCACAACTGCATACCTAGAAATAAGTACAGATGAAGAGGAACATCACTGAATCATTGTAAACACACCATATGTTGATATTATAGGTCAGTAATCACTGAACAATGTTATAGTTTATTATCAAACTGCTTCAGGACTTTATGAGGTTTGGTGAATTCATGAGTGACAGTTTTACTTAAAGACTAGAAACAATATATTTCTCACTTCCTCCACTGGTCAGTGGTCAGAGAGCCTCCATTACCCACCGTTACCGGTCATCAGTGTCTCGTGGTACAGACGCTCAGTTTGGACATCAAGTTTTAAACTGAGATTCAAGGTGAGCACAGACGATCTTTTTCCAAGACTAATTTAAAGTCTCAAGCTCTGCACAGTCATCATTCTGCACAGTGACGGTGAAGCAACAATAAGGAAACACATTTTAGAGTGGAGTGAACCTTTAAGTATAGATCTGCTTTTCTTACAGTGTTGGGCTCCAGCAGTGTGCTGCAGTCAGAATCCACTGAGCACTGATCAGAGAGCCGCCGCAGAATGTGAAAGATCCATCAGGATAAGATGTTCTCAGTTGAACATGGTACAGACGCTCAGTATTGAGACAAGGTTTACTTCCGATGATTCTCTTCTGCAGCTCCACCACTGAGCCCACTGTGACACCTGAAACACAAAGTCCTCCATCAGGTGACTGTCAGTCAGAACAGAGGTTGCTGAAGAGAACAACTCTCTAGAAAGTTATGAACATACATGGTGAACTGTGCCAACACTTTGGAAGCCAAGTGTTACAGTTGTTACTATGGTAACACACGTCTCTCTACACTGAGATGAATACATCACAGATGTGTGAACGCCCTACGAGAGGTGAAGAACAGCACGTCTGATGCATGAGCTCAGTTTGAAACACACTCTCTACATGAAGACTGTCTGAAAGCAGAGAGAAGGGTTAAAGTGAGCAGCAGTAGTGGAACACTCACCGGCCCACAGCAGAAGGAGAAGACGCGTCATGCCACCCATCTCTTCCAATGACTGCCCTCCTGGTGCAACACTGGAGCCTTTTTAAATGTCTTCACTCGGTCCTGTTGGCCTTCAGCCACCAATCACCTCATGAAGGTTCATCAGCACAACCCCATTGGCTACAAAGGTCTACACGTATGCAAATGTGTGATCGGGTCTGGAGTACGGAGGAGAAAGACTCTGATATAGAAAGAGAAGAAAGAAAGCTGCACTCTATTCAGCAGGAAGATCAGACCAACATGAAACTGACTTCACTGTGTATTCACGTAGAAGAACTCAGATATTGTTTCAGTTCATAATGAAGAAATGAGTTCAAGTTGGCTTTAAGTCGACATGTTGAATGAGAGGAATTCATTTAAAGCAGTTCAGTGGAAATGTGACTGTATACCTTTAATAAAGCTCTTTAATATAATCAGTGTGTGTGTGTGTGTGTGTGTGTGCATGTGTGTATAGTAGTAGAATATGGAGTAGTAGCAGTGGATTTTGTTTTAAATCGAATCTCCTATTTTTATCACATTACAAATGAAATGTGTTGAAATTCGTAAAACTCAATTATTTCTGTTAATTTCCATTTTTTCATCACATTACAAATTGAAATAATACTTTAAACACTTAAACTAAACTATTCTTCTTCTCTAAGATCCTTGAGAAAGAAGTCACACATCAGTTGTGTGACTTTCCACACAACAACAGTTCGTGGTGTAACGACCGGGATGAACTCGAATGAATCCCGTAGTTTGAAGGAGATGTTTATGAATATAAATAGATATGAGAGATGAATTATGAGCTGTTTAACTTCCTAACACGAGCTCTAAGAACATTATTATACTTCAATAAAAGAATGATGATGAGATTTGTTTTAATCCATAAAAATACAATCTTTTATTTCCGAATCATTTGAATCATTTTTGTTGGTTTATTGACTTCAGAGTGTTGAAATGATTTTTGGGACGGTGGTGAAAGAATGAAAGTATTCTGGATCCTTGTAGACCAGCTGCTCTAATCAAACATCAAAGAGATCTGTGTCTGTTAATATGGATCATCAATGATCGGGAATTATTATCAGCGGCGAAACAACGTCATCAAGCATCTGAAAGTTATATTATTATTTTTAATATTTGCTCCTTTTGTTTTGTCCTGGTCTTGTTAGATCTCAGCGCTGCGTTCGACCATTAAACATGAATTTATTTGGGACTTGCAGTTGTAAGAAGTTGTGAGTTGAGCTTCATGTCTGAGATCTTCCACACCGACCAAGTTTAGACCGCTCGGTGCATCTCCATTTAAAGCGTGTTTTTTAAGAGTGACTTAGTCTTGATAGTGTTGGAAATAAACATGAAAAACTAAAGTTAAGTCTGAGACTGAAACTACTACGAGTCAAGTCACATCTTAAAGTTCAGATATTAACAGCATGAAATGGTCCTGAGAAGAGAAACGCCTCCCTACAGGAGGGAGTGTTGACTTCCTACATGTAGAACCTCGTCTGGGGAAAACTATGCATCTCCAAAATGTCAACTTGTGTGTGTATATATATATATATATATATATATATATATATATATATATATATATATATATATATATATATATATATATATATATATATATATTCTGTAACAGACATTGTTGTTTGACTTTTGCTTGACCGAATGTTTAACTGGATCACTGAGGTGAGTTATTGTTTATTATGTGTCCTTTAAATGTGTCTTCACAGTATTTTCATATCTAACGCTCCGTCAGAGATTAAACGAGAGCTTCTTTTCATTCTGTGATGACTTTATGGCAGTTAGTCAGATATCTGGTGGTCTTATCGACACCGAGCAGCTGGAGGATTTGCGTTGCGGTGTTTCACGTGGTGCACGCGGTGTTCTTAATGAAGGAGCTCGTGCAGCTCTCCTCTGTGCGGTGCGCGTATTCAAATCTCACGATCTCATCGTTACACGAGCATCTCTGTGTTCACGGACCGTTTAAAGCTGCTGCTCATCTGACAGAAACACTCAGTGTTAGTGAGTTATTGTTATTATATGTGGCTGAAAACTAGAACAATATTTACACATAAAGTCAAGTTTTGATCCGGCACGAGGTGACTCTCTCTGTCTCTCACATACACAGATACATGCAGTACACGGTGCAGTAAACTAGTACTAGGCTATAGTAGTAGTAGCAGTAGTAGTAGTAGTAGTAGTATTAGTAGTAGAAGTAGTACTAGCAGTAGTAGTAGTAGTATTAGTGTTAGCAGTGGTGTATAGTAACGAAGTAGAAATACTTCGTTACTGTACTTAAGTAGTTTTTTTGGGTATCTGTACTTTACTTTACTACTTATAGTTCTGTTGACTTTTACTTTTACTTCACTACATTTTGCAAAGAAAACTGATACTTTTCCCCTGAAACCTTCGTCACTCGCTACAAAATCGGATCTATCTTTAGAAACAAAATGAATCATGAGAGCAGCGTCGGTGACTGTGGTGGAACACAGACTGCAAGCAAGCAGGTTTGGTGAATCAGTGGTCCTAGCAGCAAGTTAAATCATTGGTTAATCACGTTAATGCACAATTGCAAACAAGTGCTCTCAAAGCCGCGGTGTTTTGATTCCCAGGATGCTACATGCTATAAGCTAGCGGGCGACTACCTGAGTATAATTCCACTCTACGATGACTGATTTCATGATGGAAGCAGAAATGGAAGCACCTGCTACTCCCGCAACAAACTACGGTGGTGACGAAGACCAACACCCGTGGATCGCTAGTGAGTTAGTGAGCTGAGGAAGTGTTGACAGTTGTGACACCATAGGATTGACGGGAGCCGAGAGAGCGCAGCGTTAGCATTAGCGTTAGCATTAGGGAAATCCTTCCCAGCTGTGCGCAAGCTGTGTGTGACGCTGAACACACCTCTACCTGCCTCAGCGGCCTGTGAAAGGCTATTTAGCATCGCAGGACTAGTCTTCAGCCCAAGAAGAGCGAGACGGAATTCTCGCAATTTTGAAAACCAACTTCTTTAGAAGATGAACAGGACATGTTTCAGTTTCAAGTAATGACTGTGTTGCTGCTTTAGTATTGATCATGTTTTGATATTTGAGTCATGTTGTGGATGATCAGATGGAGTTATGATGGTAGCAGTCGCCCAATTGCAGATTCAGCTTGAGACAAACCTTTGCCTGTTGTGTTCAAATCAGGCCCATAGGAGTTTACAAGGCAGGCGTCCTTTCTCTAAACACTGACCTGATGCATCAAGTGGATATGTTTTGCTGAACATAATATTATGCATTTGCCCTCTACATCCTCTAGTCTAATGAGCAGACTTATGAACGCACTGTTACAACTCCTTCATAGTGTCATATTGCTTTTCGGAGTATTATGATGATAAGTTCATAGTAGATGCAAAAGTATACTTATGTACAATATATTATGTTGAACATTGTTGCTCCTGGATGGATCACAGCCAACCCAATTATGTTCAACACAGCTCCATGTCCTTGGTCATGGTGCCACAGCACTTAAAAGAATAAACTTCATAATTCTCAAAATTCTGACCCTTTGCTTTTTTATTGACAGCATTTACTTTTACTTTCAATGAACAGGTTATGATGTTCATTTAATGTTCAGGTTATGATGTACATTTAATATCAGAAAATTACTTTTGTACTTAAGTACAATAAATATCAGATACTTTAAGACTTTTACTCAAGTAGTATTCTAATAGGTGACTTTTTACTTTTACTGGAGTAGTTTTCCAGGAAGGTATCTTTACTTTTACTCAAGTATGGCTTTTGAGTACTTTATACACCATTGAGTATTAGTAGTATTAGTAGTATTAGTAGTAGAAGTATTAAGAAACATTCTGTCGCACTAACTGTTGTTAGTTGGACTTCAGCTTGACCTGATGTTTGCTTCGTTTCTTGTGAAATACTTTAACCCTTTGAGAGCCTCTGAATGCAGAGATCTGAGGATAGAGTGATCATCAAGGCCATGAGAGAGGGATGAGGAGACAAGTGTTCATGATGGGGGGGGGGGGGGTACTTGGGAAAATGGTTCACTGGAACAGAAGACCGGAGGAGGGAACGGAGAGATAGAGAATATAAAAGGGAAGTGAAAGAAGGTAGAATGAGAGGAGACCAGTGTGGAGGAAAGGGAGAGGAAACAAGGAGAGACTAGAGATGAGAGAGGAGGCGAGAGAAAGGAAAGAAGAGGAGAGGGAAACCAAAGAGTCGCTTAACCATCAAAGTATTGAGTTGACTCATCGATGACTTGATTTAATCGACAGATCTGTAAAAAAAAGCATCAACGACAGATCAGTGACATTAAAGTAAACGAGGGGGCAAAAGCATTTTAACCGCCACGAAATGTTCTTTAAAATGCAAACGATGAAATAAATTCCATGCAAATTCACTCTGAGTGTTATAATCAGGTAGGGTGCAGGAGGAACAATGCAAAGGTCTTAAATGCATTTAGTGAAGGTAATGAAGAGCGAGCAGCATGAATCCACTTCACTGACTAAATATTTACCAGACATTCGTGTTAATTGTCTCTCGCTCACATCAGCAGGTCGTTTGTTGAACAAAGCTTCACACTACTGTGATACCTTCACAGTAGTCTTCTGTGATAACGCCTTCTTTCACAGCGTCTGTGTTTTTGTTCAAATTGTTCAAAGAAAACGTGCTTTTCAATCCCTCCGGCGGCTTCAGAGGGTTTGTCCCAATGTTGGAGCTTTGGTAAATATGCTGACACTGAGAATTTAGAAGAAAGTTCCCCCGATGGCTGCAGTATCTGCGCTCCACAGTGCTCATTAGATGTCACCGTCACGTGAATGTAAAGAGCAGCGGCTCGTCAATCAGCTCTGGTTCTGACTCTCCCGTTTGTCTCTTGCATCGACGATGCTGAAGGGCCTTTTGGGGTCTCGACTCGGTTTTTTTTTCTTTCTTCGAGCCGGAAACAGCACGGCGGACAAAAGAGGCGACGACCTCGGGGAAGACGGATCGTCCGTCTGCTCCTTTGTGAGTGTCGGAGATTAGAGTGGCAGGTGTTGTGCTGCGCATGCGGCGTGATTAAGAGAACTCTCCGGTGTGTCCTCAGCCGCACATTCAGTGACGATATATTGATTTTTGTATTAAAAAGCCTTTCCCATGTTCCTGTAATCACGTATGATTTAGAGAAGAAGAAGGCGGTCCTAGTCCTGGTTCAGGTCAGTCTGTATCTCCCTCCTCCAGGCCGCCAGTTATGATTCATGATCTGCAGAACTCCACAGCGTACGATGCATCTTCAATATTAATCGCTTTTGCTTTTATTATTCATATTCAATGTTACAAATTAGGTTTTAGTTTTGTTATTACCGCACGACTAAAGTCGAGCAAATGTTTTACCATATAGTTTTCAATTTAATGTATTTTCCATGAATGTGGTTGTAAATAAACAACAGAGGTCTCCTCCTCTCAGAACTTCAGGTTAAAAGTCAGTTTCTCTGACGCTGCTCGGTGGACGCAGGACGTCCCGAGCTGCTGCTAACGTTAGCTCGGCTTGTTTCTCTTCATAAGATCCTTCGTGTTAAACTCAACCAATATCTAAAAAGTGTTTTCATTTTATGACGGCTTCGATGAGACAACCACAACGCTGACGCATGCACAAAGAGGATGTGACGCCACCGACAGGCGACCAAATGAAACGCACCCTTGCCTTGGTTAAAACCACAGGTTCCTCTGGGCTTGATACATGTAAGTAGACCAGTCAACAACATACAGAACATCGGTGTTGTTATGGACCCAAAAGCAGACTTAACCAGGGAATACTGAGTGGAAACAAAAAGGGTTCATTTCCAGGTGACACGAAGGGAAAATTGTCAAGGAACCGGAATCTGAGGACTAGAGGGTGAAAACCGGGCAGGACGAGGCCGACAGGGGAACCAGGAGGATGATTAACTGTTGGGACAGGAAGACAAGGCGAGAACAAGGGAAACCACACGGATAACTCTCAATAAATGTTAACCAGAGTGGCCGAGAGAGACCAAACTGAGGTGGTACAATGATCTGGCCACCAGTGGATGTGAACCGGGGTAGATATACTGTTGGGTGATGAGTAGATGGAAAGCAGCTGGTGGACTGGACAGGTGAGGTGAATGAATGTAATCAGGAGGGAGCTGGGCGGAGCCACACACACACACACACACACACAGCCTAACCGTGACAGGTCTAGTTGGTTTTTAGACATGTTAATGCAGAAAGGTTACATATTATACCTGTAAGTAGGAATAAAGCTTGTTGCAAAAGCACCGTCGCTCTGATGATACTGATTCATTCTAAATTGCTTGCTCACCTTAATCCGACTCGTTTAGTGTCCTGGATGATGCGAGTGCAGTAATAAGTGTCTCAGGTCGTCTCGTTGAGATGTTGAGACGCTGACGTTCAGCCGGGAAAGAGAACAAACATCTCACAGAGAGAAATGAGGAAGATTCAGTCGACCATCTTCATCAGAGGAGATGACGAAGAGGTGGTGGAGTTTCTTCATTAATAATAATAATCAAACACTATTCCATGTATCTTTGCAATATTAAAGCCTAAAGCTTGTTCAGCTGAACACACTGTAGTTTGTTCGTTGATGTGGTGAATACCTCTCACTGCCTTCCTCTCGCTATAGGTTGACATGTTTCCCTCCACAGGTCAGGACGTTTCCTTCCTGACAGACAGTTGTGAAGCACGGCAGCGAGGGATGAGCGTGTGCCTGCGTGTGGTCTGGTAGCTATTAGAGGCCGGGGTCGGTTCATAAACAGGTCTAATGCAACTGAATGCGTTATGTTTCTGTTCCGCTGCCGGCTTGTTGTTGTTGTGACGGAAGGAGAGCTGTTGATTGGTAGTTTAGTATTCTGCAAGCGTCGCTGGTCTGAGATCAGACCAAACTATTCAAACGCTTGACCGTCCGCTCCTTCAGCAGCAGCCATGTTGACTGCACATATACCGTCATTTATCTATAATAGTAAATTAAATGATAGTTGTGTTTTTGTTTCTCTTCCTTTTCTCCCTTTTCGTATTATTTTTTTTAAGTTTTAATGTCGTATTCTGCATTTCTTATTTATGGTGTTTGAAAGAATAGTTTGACATTTTCTGGTAAATGTGCTTCACTTCTGATCTAAAGGTGCGTTACATCAAGGGTCGCTGGCCAACAGCAAGTGGCTGCGTCTGCAAAAAAGATCGGGGCAGCTCGGGTCAAAGCAGGCGGCAACATCCGGCTCTGAGTGAAGTCAATGTGTTAAAGCTGCATTCTCTCTAGTGTCCACCAGGGGGCGACTCCTCTGGTTGTATAGAAGTCTGAGAAAATGATTCTACTTCTCTCTTGATTTATTACCTCAGTAAACATTGTAAACATGAGTTTATGGTCTCAATCTCTAGTTTCAAGTCTTCTTCAATACAGCATGATGTTCATTTAGTACATTCATCAACTTTAATGGATGCAGAAAATCAAACCTGTTCCTTTAATGACCGATGGAAGTTTTTACAGTCGGTGTGTAAACGTTGATTCAACGTGAGTTTGAATTTGTTTTGGACAATTTCGGACGAAGAACACAGACTTGGTGTGCCATGTTAATCTACACAGTTGTGTTATGTAAAGCCCTTTAAACGGTCTTGTGTATGAAATGTGCCAAATCATCTAACTTTGCCTCCTCTTGCAGGGCGGTCGACCTGTCACTGATGGGATCTCATCAGCTTCGGTTGCCTCTTATTCCTTAAAGCCTCCATGGAGCTCGTCCAGGCCCCCACAGCTACCTGGAGCAACAACTCCATTCCCCTTCACTCCTCGCTCCTCTCCACTCCTTCCCCACCGCTTCTACTCGGCTTCTCTCCGAGCGACGGCTCGTTCCTCTTCAACGGCACCAAACCGGACCCCGGATCCCTCCCCGGCTTGGCCGGGATCTTCATCCCTCTCATCTACGGGATAGTGTGCGTTGTCGGCCTCGTGGGCAACACGCTGGTCATCCACGTCATTGTCAACTACACCAAGAACGAGTCGGTCACCAACATCTACATCCTCAACTTGGCCATCGCGGACGAGCTCTTCATGCTGGGCCTGCCCTTCCTGGCGGCGCAGAACGCTCTGCTCTCTTGGCCCTTCGGCTCCTTGATGTGCCGCGTGGTCATGACCGTGGACGCCATCAACCAGTTCACCAGCATCTTCTGCCTGACCGTGATGTCGGTGGACCGCTACCTGGCCGTGGTGCACCCCATCCGCTCCTTCTGGTGGCGGCGCCCCCGCGTGGCCAAGGCCATCAGTGCCACGGTCTGGGCGGGGTCCTTCGTGGTGGTGCTGCCGGTGGTGGTGTTCGCCGACGTGCTGAAGGACGACGGCAACTGCAGCATCGTGTGGCCCGAGCCGGCGGAGGTGTGGAAGACGTCGTTCATCGTGTACACGTGCACCGTGGGCTTCTTCTGGCCCCTGCTGGTCATCTGCCTGTGCTACCTGCTGATCGTCATCAAGGTAAACGCATTTAATTAATATGATTTAACGACTGAAAGGTGTATTCGTAAGAAGAATGTCGTACTTGCTGGAGACGTGACAGTTTCCACACAGCACAATATTTATTTGGTATAAAGTGGTTCGAAGTTGTTCTGGTTCACCGCAGAAATCGCAGGTTCGTAACCTCGAAATACTGATTGAGAAAACGATTATTTGATTTGGGTGAGTTGACTCTTTACTCGTGAATGTGTGTTTACGCATTAGACGCTCTTTGTCTTGTCTCTCAAAGGTGCGCAGCGTTGGGAAACGGGCGCAGGCCACGTCGTCTCGGCGCAGGAAGTCGGAGCGTAAGATCACCAGGATGGTGGTCGTGGTGGTGGCCGTGTTCGTCCTCTGCTGGCTGCCCTTCTACGCTCTGAACATCGTCAACCTCCTGGTGGTGCTGCCCGGCGACTTCAGGGGGCTCTACTTTTTCGTTGTCGTGCTGTCGTACGCGAACAGCTGCGCCAACCCCATACTGTACGGCTTCCTGTCGGACAACTTCAAGAGGGGCTTCAGGAAGGCCCTGTTCGGCGCCTCGCGCCGGGTGAAGAACAACGACAGGGCGCAGCGGCCGACGGAGGAGTGGGGCGGCATCGTGCTCCAAGCGCTAAAGAGCGAAGACGACGTCCGACGGGGGGACCGCGGGGGAAAGGAAGAAGAGGAGATCAATGGGACGGGAGGGGACATACGGATGAGCGAAATACGCAAAACGTCACAGAACGGAAACCACAGCGGAGCGGCAGAGGCATCAAGGACTCGTGTGCAGAGAGGGAAACCCGAGCCGGAGCACGAGGAAGCTGCTGAGGAAGCCGGTAAAAGTAGAAACGGCAGGTCACAACCTGAAGAACGGCTGGACAACCAACCGGTGCTGGAGATCAGCTATCTGTAAGAGCAGGAACCAGTTTAAGCAAATGTGAACATTACACACAGCTACAGATTACAGGCTCAGTGTTGGAGCACGTGGAGACTATTTTACAATATGCAAATCTTAAAGTTGGGGTCAGATCTTTTGCATCACGTAATATTCTGACAGTATCGGTGTTTTTTGTCACGGTGTGTGAAAGTTAAAATGATGTAAGTTGAAGTTAACCATGTTTGGTTGAAACACTGGCTGCAAGGATTGTGAAGTACAGAATATAGTTCTTAAGTATTTATATGTTCATCTTGATCTTAAAGGCACCAAGAAGGTCGATTGATGCAACGCTGTGCATTCTGGGTAGTGAGGGCTTCAGCTATGAGATGTGCTCCATCAAAGAGCAGATTTATTTTATATATATATATTTATTGATGTTGTGTTGAAAAGGACACCGTTGAGGAAACAACTGATGATTCAGTGTGAAACAAAGAATGTGGAATATCTTGACTTTTTACCAAAACAGCCTTTGAATGTAAACTGTTTTTAAAAGCCCATTTCACTGTTTAGTGCTTTTTTGTCACAAACTTGCTTCACTTACTACAGAGAGAATTATGTTTCAAGAAGAAGAAGAAGAAGAAGCAGGTTTAAAGTCTCTTTGCTGTGTGACTGGAACAGATGATCCTGTTTGTATTATTCATGAAATCCTCTTTAAATATGAAATAACTGAACGTTTACCTTTTGTGTGTTCAGTGTCCGTTCTTTGTGAAGGATTCTGTGCTTCATGCTGAAGTTACTTTGTCGATTCGATGGTTGAAATAGAAGATGTGTGTGTTTTGTAGTTTATTGTGAATTCTATATTTTATTTATTTAAGTGAAACCACAAACCCAATTTGCCCAACTCATGCTTTTTGTTTTCTTTGTGGTTGCATTAATATGTTGTATAATATCAGCAGTGTTGTCAAAGTACAAGAGCCAAGTGTAATGTGGTGAGCTCAATAAATGTACGGATGATATTCCACCAGCTGTCAGTTTATTATGTCGATAGACTTTAATCCTGAAGGAGCTCAGAGGCAGCATGTCTGCATCGTTCTAGCTCAAGAGAAGTGTGCTGTAAACAGCTAACACGTGCATGCAGACGCATGCAACGCGTAGACGGTATGTAACGTGTGCACGCAGACGTATGCAACGTGTGCACGCAGACGCATGCAACGTGTAGACGTATGCAATGTGTGCACGCAGACGTATGCAAAGCGCGCACGTAGACATATGCAACACGTACACGCAGATGGTATGTAACGTGTGCACGTAGACGGTATGTAACGCGTGCACGTAGACGGTATGTAACGCGTGCACGTAGACGGTATGTAACGCGTGCACGCAGACGGTATGTAACGTGTGCACGCAGACGTATGCAAAGCGCGCACGTAGACATATGCAACACGTACACGCAGATGGTATGTAACGTGTGCACGTAGACGGTATGTAAAACGTGCACGTAGACGGTATGTAACGTGTGCACGTAGACGGTATGTAACGTGTGCACGTAGACGGTATGTAACGTGTGCACGTAGACGGTATGTAACGTGTGCACGTAGACGGTATGTAACGTGTGCACGTAGACGGTATGTAACGCGTGCACGTAGACGGTATGTAACGCGTGTATGTAGACGGTATGTAACGTGTGCACGTAGACGGTATGTAAAACGTGCACGTAGACGGTATGTAACGTGTGCACGTAGACGGTATGTAAAACGTGCACGTAGACGGTATGTAACGTGTGCACGTAGACGGTATGTAAAACGTGCACGTAGACGGTATGTAACGCGTGCACGTAGACGGTATGTAACGCGTGCACGTAGACGGTATGTAACGTGTGCACGTAGACATATGTAACATGTGCACGTAGACATATGTAACGTGTGCACGTAGACATATGGAACGTGTGCACGTAGACGGTATGTAACGTGTGCACGTAGACATATGTAACATGTGCACGTAGACATATGTAACGTGTGCACGTAGACATATGGAACGTGTGCACGTAGACGGTATGTAACGTGTGCACGTAGACGGTATGTAACGTGTGCACGTAGACGGTATGTAACGTGTGCACGTAGACGGTATGTAACGTGTGCACGTAGACGGTATGTAACGTGTGCACGTAGACATATGTAACGTGTGCACGTAGACATATGTAACGCGTGCACGTAGACGGTATGTAACGTGTGCACGTAGACATATGTAACGTGTGCATGTAGACGGTATGTAACGTGTGCACGTAGACATATGTAACATATGCACGTAGACGGTATGTAACGTGTGCACGTAGACATATGTAACGTGTGCACGTAGACGGTATGTAACGTGTGCACGTATACGGTATGTAACGTGTGCACGTAGACATATGTAACGTGTGCACGTAGACGGTATGTAACGTGTGCACGTAGACGGTATGTAACGTGTGCACGTAGACGGTATGTAACGTGTGCACGTAGACGGTATGTAACGTGTGCACGTAGACGGTATGTAACGTGTGCACGTAGACGGTATGTAACGTGTGCACGTAGACGGTATGTAACGTGTGCACGTAGACGGTATGTAACGTGTGCACGTAGACGGTATGTAACGTGTGCACGTAGACGGTATGTAACGTGTGCACGTAGACGGTATGTAACGTGTGCACGTAGACATATGTAACGTGTGCACGTAGACGGTATGTAACGTGTGCACGTAGACATATGTAACGTGTGCACGTAGACGGTATGTAACGTGTGCACGTAGACGGTATGTAACGTGTGCACGTAGACATATGTAACGTGTGCACGTAGACGGTATGTAACGTGTGCACGTAGACGGTATGTAACGTGTGCACGTAGACATATGTAACGTGTGCACGTAGACGGTATGTAACGTGTGCACGTAGACGGTATGTAACGTGTGCACGTAGACATATGTAACGTGTGCACGTAGACGGTATGTAACGTGTGCACGTAGACATATGTAACGTGTGCACGTAGACGGTATGTAACGTGTGCACGTAGACATATGTAACGTGTGCACGTAGACGGTATGTAACGTGTGCACGTAGACATATGTAACGTGTGCACGTAGACGGTATGTAACGTGTGCACGTAGACGGTATGTAACGTGTGCACGTAGACGGTATGTAACGTGTGCACGTAGACGGTATGTAACGTGTGCACGTAGACATATGTAACGTGTGCACGTAGACGGTATGTAACGTGTGCACGTAGACATATGTAACGTGTGCACGTAGACGGTATGTAACGTGTGCACGTAGACATATGTAACGTGTGCACGTAGACATATGTAACGTGTGCACGTAGACGGTATGTAACGTGTGCACGTAGACATATGTAACGTGTGCACGTAGACGGTATGTAACGTGTGCACGTAGACATATGTAACGTGTGCACGTAGACGGTATGTAACGTGTGCACGTAGACGGTATGTAACGTGTGCACGTAGACGGTATGTAACGTGTGCACGTAGACGGTATGTAACGTGTGCACGTAGACGGTATGTAACGTGTGCACGTAGACGGTATGTAACGTGTGCACGTAGACGGTATGTAACGTGTGCACGTAGACATATGTAACGTGTGCACGTAGACATATGTAACGTGTGCACGTAGACGGTATGTAACGTGTGCACGTAGACATATGTAACGTGTGCACGTAGACGGTATGTAACGTGTGCACGTAGACGGTATGTAACGTGTGCACGTAGACGGTATGTAACGTGTGCACGTAGACGGTATGTAACGTGTGCACGTAGACAGTATGTAACGTGTGCACGTAGACGGTATGTAACGTGTGCACGTAGACATATGTAACGTGTGCACGTAGACGGTATGTAACGTGTGCACGTAGACATATGTAACGTGTGCACGTAGACGGTATGTAACGTGTGCACGTAGACATATGTAACGTGTGCACGTAGACAGTATGTAACGTGTGCACGTAGACATATGTAACGTGTGCACGTAGACATATGTAACGTGTGCACGTAGACGGTATGTAACGTGTGCACGTAGACGGTATGTAACGTGTGCACGTAGACGGTATGTAACGTGTGCACGTAGACGGTATGTAACGTGTGCACGTAGACGGTATGTAACGTGTGCACGTAGACATATGTAACGTGTGCACGTAGACATATGTAACGTGTGCACGTAGACATATGTAACGTGTGCACGTAGACATATGTAACGTGTGCACGTAGACATATGTAACGTGTGCACGTAGACATATGTAACGTGTGCACGTAGACATATGTAACGTGTGCACGTAGACCTCGACTTTACTGCACGTTGTTCACCAAGAAACACTTCACACCAATTGAAAAAATGAATCCTCCTTTTTAATGCAAAGATGCTTCGTTCACAAAAGGAAGGAGAAACCCAACAGATGTGTCGTCACGTCCAACATGTACGTGGTGAGTGAAAGCTGAAGCAGAGTTCATTCTGCAGCTGGTTCCCTTGAAAGAGGCAGAGTCTGCCCTCTAGAGGTAAACCAGCTGGAGAGGAAGAACGTTAGACACAAGACTCAAAACAAAGAAAGAACATCTTTCAGCCGTATCATAGTTTTAATCTTCTCAAAATGTCTCTGATTCACATGACGGACACATCACAGATGTCGGGAAGCGTCTCGATGCGTCTTTGGGGCGGTCCTCTACTCGGGGACTGCGTCTCCTATCCACTTGAGGTAGGGCGGGTTGCCCTGCTCGATGGGCAGGCTGATGACCTCGGCCACCTCATAAGGATGGTTGGAGCTGGAGAGGACAGGACGCACAGACAGCGATACTCTGAGTGCACGAGTCACGGCGGCTAACGGAACGCAACACACGGAGAGTTCCTGTGAGAGCGAGGCGGTTTATAAGTGAACCTACCGGACGTATTCGGCCAGAGCGGGAACCTTGGAACTTCTTGTTTTAATCATCTGGACAGGAGAGAAGAAGACAGATTAGAATCTCATCACATGCATACGTTGAAGGATCACGAGCTAACGTTGGTCACGGTCCAACACAGTGTGACCGAGGAAGTTAATGAGACGGAGTGACAAGACACAAAGTAGTGCGTCTGGTCCTGAGGACTGATTTCAGAGTTAAGTGGACCTGTGAGGGACATTTATAATAAAGAATCATCTTTTTGTACTTTTGCCAGATACAAGATAACCTGCGCTGCCATCGCCGCCAAACGTTACCGGCCACAGAGATGTTTTTAATTTCTGTCTCTGCAGCACTTCTTCAAACAGGATGAATGAAACTCTTACTGCCACGACCCAGCTCACAGTCCAGAGTGCTGACTCATCTAAACTGTGACTAAATAAAGCTGCTTTCACATCGCTTTGTTCACATTTCAGTCATAATTCAAGAAGCTTCTTTCTTCCGTTTCTGGGTTCAGTTCATCGGTAGTGACGAGACTAAAACTCAGACGGCTTCTCGTTTTCACATTTGATTTACAGAAACAGAAAACAAAGAAGTTGCAATGAAGTTATGCTTATTATTAATGTCAATAATGAAGTATTAACGGTGGTATTGATAGAATACCAGCCGTACGTCTCAGTGCTGCTGCAGCTGTAGCAGTGACAGTAACTCACCACGGTGTTGAATAAAGAGGATTTAGAGGCTGAAACATCACAACACTCACCAGCAGCACCTCGCTGTCCTCCTCGATCTTCCCCTGCCACTCGTATCTGAAGAGACGAGAGGAATGAGGAATATGTCATCTAATAACTCCCAGCGAGTCATCGTTATTCATGTTGGAAACACACCGACGAGCAGCCGTCTCAACACTCACACAGACGTGATCGCTGGGACGATGTTCACACAAGCGGCGAGCTTCTTTTCCACGATGGCCCTGAGGGACAGAAGACAAGGAGACAAGCGTTCATCAGGATGGGACGTTTCATTCTCGTTTGTTAAGCACAGAAGCGAGATGGTTGCTGGTTGTGTCACCTGGCCAAGTCTTTAGCCACCGTGTCGTTGGGACAGGTGACGAAGGCGGCCGAGTGAGTCCCCGATGTGTACGTCTCAGAAGCCATGGAGAACGCTCTCAGTCCAACCGTCCTCAGCAGCGGGAACATAAACACACTCAGGAGCACCGTCTGGAGGAGCAACCGGAGGATGAGACCCACCGAACAGACGGACGCGCGAGTCCAGAGCACGGATCAACACTCACCACAGCCACAGCCTTCCAGGGTCCAGCTCGCAGCCTCTCTGCACCGAGCGGTCCGATGAGCATCACCTGAGCCGCTCAAAGACAAGACGGTTAGCCTCAGCGGTGGAGGAAGTACTCGGATACTTTACTTCAGTAACAGCCTGACTGACACGGTCTAAACAACAACAAGTAAAAGTCCTGAACTCAGTGTTACCAAAGTAAAGGCTCATTATGCAGAAAGGCTCCTCTCACAGAAGATTCTGTTCTTCACTAGCAAACGTTTAACGTTGTACTTCATCAATTTAAATACTTCATATGACACCAGCTGCTATATTACATCGCATCATATCTTATGAGCATGTCTTATTTTGAAAAACATGTTTCTGTACTAGTGGAGCAAAAAGTAGAAGATGTACCTCTGAAATACGGTACAAAGAAGTATAACATGGAAGTACTCAAGTGAAGTACAAGTACATTAACACTGTACTGAGGGGGGAGGAGGAAGAGGAAGAAGAAGAGGAAGGAGTACAGTACTTCAGTAAAAGTACTTTGTTACATAAATCCACAGTCATTGCTGCTGTTACTGATCATTAATCAGGAGAGTGATGTGATGTTTGTCCTCAGAAAGAACTTCACTGTAAAGAGGACCAGAGCACGATGTAGATCACAGTTCAACACTAACGTCTCTAAACTACACAATACAGAACAAAGCAAACGATGGAAGAGAAACACAATCTTCGTGTTTCAACCACTGACTCACATGTTATGATGTAAATCGTCATGTTATCTGTGAATGATCTTCTTAATCACATCACACACTTTAACACTACAGACCTTCTTCTTTATCTTATGAAAGGGCATATTTTACAACTTGTCAAGCTGCCACATTTCAAGTGTGAGAACTGCTAATATGGAACCCAAAAGGAGTATTTTCTACTATCCTACAGAGTACTCATGTAGTACAGTAGTATAATGTCTTATCTCATTTACTTTAACTTACTCCATAAAATAAACAAACTGTAGAACCCAGGCAGCTATTTACCCTCAAGTATAAAATATATATATAATAATATAATATATATATTAATATAATGCAAATGTCACGAACAAAAACGCCAAAATCTCCCGAGTCTAAACTTAAAGTCGAGTCTGTAACTTGAAGTCGGGGTTTGTTTAGCTAACGTTTAGCATGTGTGCTACTGGGTGCTAACGTTAGCTCGTAACGTCTGCTGTCAGTCGGTAGAAGAAGCTCCGGTGTGTTTATGAGACCGCAAGTGACGAATAATAAAGTCACAAAGTTTACGTGAGAACCTGTTTTAAGAGGATGTTTCTGTAGTTTACCTTCTGACAGCTGAACTGCTTAGCGAGCGACACCAATCTACCGTAAAGCGAGACGGCTGTGTGTTTGGGAAACTGTCGTAAAATCAGCCGTCGTCTTCTTCTTCTTTTTCTTCTTCTTCTTTGAGGTATTTGACGGTTGGCAAACAAGGAATTGGCACATTACCGCCACCAGCTGGTCTGGAGTGTGAATCAGGCTGTCTAGTATTATATAGCATAAAAAATAAAATGAAATGAAATAAAAAAACTAAACTAAACTAAACTAAACAGCCATCTTCTTCTTCTTCTTCTTCTTCTTCTTCTTCTTCTTCTTCTTCTTCTTCTCACTGATGTTATAAACTGGAAAGCAACGTGGTGCATCCACCAACTGGTGTGGAGTGTGAAAAAATAATAATAATGATAATAATAAAAGCAATAATAATACCAATCATAACAATACCAATTGTTATTATTATATCTTCATACATGTATTTTCTCCAGCTAATTTTTCCTCCTAAGATATAAAAAGAAACCTCTTCCTTCAAACCTCTTTGTATTTACTTTAATTTTATTTTTTCTTGTTACCATCATTCGTCTTCAGCAGTAAGATGTATAAAGCTGGTGTCTTGATGAGGATGTAAAACAGGAACAAACCACATCAACGAGCTGATTAGACTTTTTATTTGTTATTTTGTTGAGATAATTGTCTCAGCATCAGCACCAGTTGACTTCATCTTCATTCTTTAGGTAACTTTTACTTTCCCATCAATAATCAAACAAGAGTGTGGCAAAGTAGAGGGCAATACACTTGATTGCAGTACGGTTGTTCACCTCTAGAGGCCCCTCCAGACCTCTGAGAACATCTTCAGCGGGGAGGTGGGGGGTTCCACTCCCGGCCGACGCAACCTTTGAACTACACGCACAAATACCACAAGCATCCATCTACACCGTGCTCTCTGCGAGACTTTAAATGGACTCAACAGCAGTCAGAGACAGAATATAAGTGTGTGTGTGTGTGTGTGTGTGTGTGCACAAGACAGAAAGCCACTCTGTTTGATAACATCCACCACCTCCCTCACACTCTCCTCTCTTCGCCCTCATCCTTGATTAAAGAATGAGACAAGCATGTCACACATACTAAAATGCAAACACACACAGATACACACACACACTCTCACACACACACACACACACACACACTCAGAGGATGTGACTCGTGCACTCAGGACAAGATAGATTGAGCTGTAGCTGATCGGAGAGCTCCACCACAAATGCACGGACACACACACACACACACACACACACATAAAGACGCAGCGAGACGTATTCGTGGAAGCTTGTGCAAGAGCAACGAGGAGCGATGGAAGGAGGGGGGGGGGGGCTTGTTCCCATGGAAACTGTGCAGTCAGCACATCTGTACGTGTTACGCGCTGTCCTCTCTCATCGGCATCCCGGGGCCTCTCCCCTCCACAGCTGGACGTGACAGCATGACGCTCACATGTGCACGCCGCTGTTGCCCTGACCCCGTTGCCATAGCGACCACAGAGCCCTCGACTCATGGGATGTTATCTTAGTGTGTGTGTGTGTGTGTCTGTGTGTGTGACCAGACATCCACACAAGTTGCTGCTGGCATTGGGCAACTGTCTTGCCCTCTCTGTTTCATCACCAGATTGTATCCTCCTTTTCTCTCTCTCTCTCTCTCTCTCTCTCTCTCTCTCTCTCTCTCTCTCTCTCTCGCTTTCTCTCTCTCTCCCCCATCTTCTTCATTCTCTCCCTCTGTCTCTCGCCCCCTCTCCCTCTAAGCATGAGGAGAATCAATATGTTTTCAATTTGCAGCAGAGCCTTCCTCCTCTGCATCCTAATTAGGCTCCACTGGCCCTTTAACTTCCAGAGAGGGAGAGAGAGAGAGGGAGAGAGAGGGGGGGGGGGGGGGTGGAGAGAGAGAGAGAGAGAGAGAGAGAGAGAGAGAGGGAGAGAGAGAGAGAAGAAGAAGTGGGTAAAGGCGAACCTCAACTACAGGACATTCCTGCTGAGCAGCTAAGATGTCCAAGTAGCTACAGATGAGTGATGCTGGAGCTCAAAGGGATACAATGTTTGGCTCAAGGGCACCGAAGCAGAGCGGAACACTGCAGGAGTCTATTGGTTGGAACGCATCATCTATGGAGGACTGACATATGCATTAAAGTTTAAAACATTCAAAAGTGTGACTATTATTATCAACCGAATGTGAAGAGGTCACAGAGTTGACGTTACTTCAAAGACGTCTTCGTAATGTGTTGCGGAGATGTCGACTGAAGCTAGCATGCTAACCAGCTAGCTCGGGCCCGTCCTGTCTTGTGGTACCACTTGTTCCAGTCCGTCCTCAGTCCAACATGAGAGGACGGAGACGTAGAGAGGCCCTCGAGGGCGTATCAGTCCCGTTGGAGGTACGGGGTCTGTGCAGAGTCTAACAGTTTGTTCGTTGGATTAAATCCAAAGTGGCAGAAATGAAGTGTCTGATGTGTGACGTACACGGACAATACAACCACCAGTCAGAGCGACAGTGAACACAAAGATGGCTGACGTGAACTACAGGTCGATGCCACATGTGAAGATTATAAGGCAGCAGTGTTATTTTGACCGGCTCTCAGAGTTTCAGAAGTTTGGTTCTTGGATTCCTTGCGGTAGATAAACATGATGAAGTGCCTCTGGGGTACCGGTCCAGTGGAGGAAGTGCCTTCATGCTAGAAACCGTCTGTGCGCTGGTGCCCCACCGCAGGCAGCTTCGTGCCCTGTTTGTGTCATTTTGCCGCCCTTACCTTGAGTCCACCACTTCGTCTTAAAGAGTTTGCAGCATGAATGAACTCTGCACATTAACAATGAAACAATCCAAAGAGAGTGGCTCATGATGACTATCCTGAATAAATTGCAGAACTAAACATTAGGATTCATTTTCAGAGAACGTTTTAACAAAAGAGCAGTTATGAACAGACTTCTTACTGATGATGCTACTTTCACTTTAAATAAACACGATTGCTGTGAATAAGCTGAAGCAGAATAATGACAAACAGGTGACAACAGACGAGGTAGGACATGTGTGGGCTGCTGTTCTCACAAGAACAGTCAGGTGACGAAGAAGAACGGCTTCACGCACAAGTGACATCACAAGCGCTCCAGATTAAATCCATGCACAGACACGAGGGCATGAATAAAACAAGTATATGCGCACTTTTATATTTTGTGCTTTTGAGGATTCACAAGCCTTCCAGAGCGACTGCGGCTGAGAGTGTTGATGTTTTATTTATCTCATGCAAATGAATCATGAAAGGAGGTCAGGAGGCCAACGCTGAAGATACCGCTGGAAGTAGAGAATAAAACAGTCCTACCGTCCAGATGTGTGTGTGTGTGTGTGTGTGTGTGTGTGTATATGTGTGTGCATGTGTGTGTGTGTGTGTGTGTGAATCGGGTGAAAAGCGTCTTTAAAGAGCTCTGCCTCTTCTCTGATAAACCGATACATTTTGAATCAATGATCAAAGCTGCAGCGTAGCATTTCGTGCTCTTTAGCAAAGACCACATTTCTCACCTACTCTCACTTCTGTGACTACAGTGAGCGCGCTGCTGCTCACTCCTCTGGTAACAGCCGGGGTCGGCTGATGTGAAACCAAACTGGAGTAAACTAGACTGAGAACAAAGCTGCAGCATGTAAAGTAACATAAACAGTCTCCGTTTAGTTCTATGTAGCAGAACCTCAAGCTCTGACCCACTTCAGCTCAGTGTGCTGCTGCCTGTTGTCTCAGTGACGGAAAAATGAATGTGGACGTGATTTATTTAAAAATGACTCCACTTTAACGGGTTCCACTGTGAATTAAAGGAGATGTGGAAAAGTGCAGCCGGACCAACATTTCACTTCATTTAATTTCCTCCTAAAATGACATTTTATGAGGAAAACAAAGAGAAGAACAGCTGGACAAACAGATGTGCCTGCATCCAGTCTGAACATCACAACAGTGCTGGCAACACATCCTGTTGTTCTCCCACTGAAAACAAGCAGCTTGTCCTCTGAGGAGTCAATGCAGCAGGAAGTCCTCGTAACAAGAGTCACTTGTCTTCCTCTGCTCCTCCTCGACCCTCCACGTCGGAACCTCGTCGACCCTCCACGTCGGAACCTCCTTGACCCTCCACGTCGGTATCTCCTCGACCCTCCACGTCGGTACCTCGTCGACCCTCCACGTCGGAACCTCCTCGACCCTCCACGTCGGTACCTCGTCGACCCTCTGTGTCGGAACCTCCTCGACCCTCCACGTCGGAACCTCCTCCTCGACCCTCCACGTCGGTACCTCCTCCTCGACCCTCCACGTCGGTACCTCCTCCTCGACCCTCCACGTCGGTAACCTCCTCCTCGACCCTCCACGTCGGTACCTCCTCCTCGACCCTCCACGTCGGTACCTCCTCGACCCTCCACGTCGGTACCTCCTCGACCCTCCACGTCGGTACCTCCTCGACCCTCCACGTCGGAACCTCCTCGACCCTCCACGTCGGTACCTCGTCGACCCTCCACGTCGGAACCTCCTCGACCCTCCACGTCGGTACCTCCTCGACCCTCCACGTCGGAACCTCGTCGACCCTCTATGTCGGAACCTCCTCGACCCTCCACGTCGGTACCGCCTCCTCGACCCTCCACGTCGGAACCTCCTCCTCGACCCTCCACGTCGGTACCTCCTCGACCCTCCACGTCGGTACATCCTCGACCCTCCACGTCGGTACCTCCTCGACCCTCCACGTCGGTACATCCTCGACCCTCCACGTCGGTACATCCTCGACCCTCCACGTCGGTACCTCCTCGACCCTCCACGTCGGTACCTCCTCGACCCTCCACGTCGGTACCGCCTCCTCGACCCTCCACGTCGGAACCTCCTCCTCGACCCTCCACGTCGGTACCTCCTCCTCGACCCTCCACGTCGGTACCTCCTCCTCGACCCTCCACGTCGGTACCTCCTCCTCGACCCTCCACGTCGGAACCTCCTCCTCGACCCTCCACGTCGGTACCTCCTCCTCGACCCTCCACGTCGGAACCTCCTCCTCGACCCTCCACGTCGGTACCTCCTCGACCCTCCACGTCGGTACCTCCTCGACCCTCCACGTCGGAACATCCTCGACCCTCCACGTCGGAACATCCTCGACCCTCCACGTCGGAACATCCTCGACCCTCCACGTCGGAACATCCTCGACCCTCCACGTCGGTACCTCCTCGACCCTCCACCTCCTCCTGTCTGGCCGTGACTTTGCTGGTGGTGCCGGAGCAGAGCAGAGGAGGAACTCTTTCGAAGTAGGCCAGGTTGCAGCAGGCACTAAAACCGTTCACGTCAGCAGAACTCATCTCAGGATGGAAGCACGTTGGTGTCTCCTTCGCTGTGCGTTGATCTGCGCTGTCGAACGACGATGTTCACTTTGAAGGCATTTGGTCATCACGACAAACTCTGTTTCCTTAACTGCAAAACATCGTCATCCAGCCACAGCTACAACCGATACACTGAGATATATATCTGAGCGGGCGGCTAGCTAACGGAGCTAACAGCACCAACCACACCAACTTGGTTTCCTCTCACACGCTGAGTAAAATGACAATCCTTCCCACGGGTCCGCCTCCGGAAATCTCCTCAATAAACTAGACGGCATTCTACCAAACTGCCGACCGCTCCGTCCCCGGTGCTCCTTTCAGCCCTCATGGCTGTAACCTGTACTCTGTGGTCGACTGAGAGGACTTAGTTCATTGATGAAACTATCATTGGTTAAAGCTCCACACATCTCCACTCACTACTTAACATCTCCAACAGCAGCAGCAGATTTACGCTCCGGCTGTTTCACTAACGTGCTCATTTCAAGATGTCCGCAGCGCCTTCGGCTGGTTCTCGTTCCGGTCTGCTGCTCCGAGCAAGAAGCACAACTCCACATCCTCACCGCTTCACCTGCTTCAATAACTCGTTACCAACGACGGTCTCTCAATGTGCTTCTCCGGGATCACCGCTGTTTCATATATTATGGACATATTGTGATGTTGTCATTATCGTATGAGATTGCTTGAGATGTTTCATTTCGTCTTGCAGCAGCTGACCTCCTGTTGCTGCCTTTCTGGCAGGTCATCACAGTAAACAATAAAACTGGTTCTCTGTTGATGTATCTGGTTAAATAATAATAATAATCACTTTGAATGTACTGGTACTGGTTGTATCAGAGGACAGTACGACCGTCAGCATGGTTTAAACTGCCACTCAGTCTTCTTCACAACGACTCTCCCATAAAACTAAACTAACACATGTTCTCCTGGATGATGGTTGCAGTTGTGAACACGTGGTTGAGATGGTAAACTAAAACACAACTAAAACACAACAACACTACCTGGTTGGGTTTAGTAAAACATCACATTTCGGCTTGAAATAAGCGTGTTTGTCACGTTAATAAGGTCAATGTTAAATCTTGGGGGAAAGTTCTGTGTTTGTTCGACCCACACATCCAACCCGACCTCCTTCCTAACCAGGTACTCCACCATCTCTTATCACAAGTCTCCTCCTGAACATGACTCAGTAGTTCTGTTGCCTGAACTGAGCTTCCTGTGAAGACGGTTTATTTTCTATGGAATGGTGGAAATGGACACGTGTTGCCAGATTTCGAAGGAAAAAGCACAAAAAAAGTAACGTTTTTCATACGATATCATACGAACTGTTGAGTGAGGATGCGTTTCATGGGAAAGGACTCTTTATGAGACCAGGATGTACATTGTTGTTCACATAAAGAAAGAATAAAGGACATAAAAGCACATTTATGAACTTATGGCAAAGTGTTGGCATTCATCAAGAGGTGAAGAACACCAGAGCAACAGACTGCAGGTGTGTCGTCGGCTTACAGCTCGTACAGAGAGAGCACATCAGACGCAGCGAACATCGACGCAGCGAACATCAGACGCAGCAACGACGACGTGCTCGTCACGTTTTCGAGGGATTGTCCGAGCCCGTCGTCTCCGGCCATCAGTAACCAGAGAGCAGCGAGGACGCGAGGCTGAGGCTGGATGACAGGAGAGGAGGAGGAGCAGAGTAGAATGTTAAACATGTCCTCTAGACCCCAGAGGAGGAGGAGGAGGAGGAGGAGGAGGAGGAGGAGGAGGAGGAGGAGGAGGAGGAGGAGGAGGAAGAAGAGGAGGAGGAGGCAGACTGTTCTCTCTATCTTCTTCTCCATGGCTCTGTGTTCTATCCCTCTCCAACCTCTCGTTTTCTTCCTCCCACTCTATCTGCAGCTTCCTCTCTTCTCTTGTGTCGTTTTCTTTTGGAATCGGTTCACAGTCGTCATTCTGTGTCTCGTTCTCCTCAGATCTAGTTTAGTCCCTGGGATTGTACTTTTCACAGTGGATGTAATGTTGTGAGGTTAAAGCATCACTGGATGAAAGAAGTGAGAGAAGTTCAACCTGGTTTTTACATCTCAAGAGAAGCCGTACAGAGAAGATTGTCCCACATTAACGTTTATACAGCAACATGTAATGCACTAAACATGACAAGCAACTAAATGACACTTCCAACAAGTACAGAAGACAAAATGTGTTGAGAAACAGCCTCACTCTGTCAAACAGATAACATTTACCAGGTCCTGAACCAGTCTCAGTGTAGTCCTGATCCTCTATGTGAACCAGTCTCAGTGTAGTCCTGATCCTCGACATGACCTCCATCAGTAAACGTGGACAGACCCAGATCCTCCAGCAGAGACCGGTCCACCGTGGACAGACCCAGATCCTCCAACAGAGACCGGTCCACCGTGGACAGACCCAGATCCTCCAACAGAGACCGGTCCACCGTGGACAGACCCAGATCCTCCAGCAGAGACCGGTCCACCGTGGACAGACCCAGATCCTCCAACAGAGACCGGTCCACCGTGGACAGACCCAGATCCTCCAGCAGAGACCGGTCCACCGTGGACAGACCCAGATCCGGAGCTCCGGAGGGAGGAGGAGCGCTCAGCTCCCGGCAGCAGTGTCCCCCCCCCCGTATTACTGATTAAACAAAGAAGATAGGAAGATGCAAATTTCATAATCTGATATTGGGGTGAATTAGTCGTTTGTGGGTCAGATGAAGTCTGCAGACATGAAGAAAACCACGAGTTAAAAACAACAGAAGCAAGAAGCACGCTGCTCATCAGCCACAAATGGTGCAGGCAGCTGTAGGCCAATCAGTGACGAGACCGAGCCTCCCTCATTACATCCACATCAGACTACACTGCTGCAGCGGTTGTGGCCTTTCAAAGTTTGAAGTTTTTGACATTTAACTATACAGCATCCCCAGCAGGCAACTTAGTGTCATTTCAAAATGCCAGAATCCATTGTTCCAAGTTGCTCTGACAGTAGACCAAGTGATGTGTCGGGCATCCCCCGAAACATGCTGACGCGGATGAACCGACAGGCTGAACCGGTTGCCACCACTTCTGCTCCTTGTGTGAGAACATTCGGTCTTTGAGTTTCCTGAATCACTCTTCCAGCAGACTCGACGCTGCACTGAACAATTTTGCATATCGGAGGCAGCGAGAGATAACCAACCAGGAATCACACCTCCTCCGTGAGTTAACCTGCGTGCTGTAGCAGCCGCAGTGCTGCTGCATGTGTAGGACGGTGAGCTCCACGTGTCTCACAACACCAACCATCATGTGACGCATCGATGCCGTCGCTCTCTTTAGATCAGGATTTGACTGGATGTAACTCATGTTTTGTGTTAAACAATCAGATGGGAATACTTGAACTGAAAGGTGGTAGAGAGGGTCTAATGAAAGTTATCAAGTTGCATGATGGGATATGTAGTGTTTTTAAGAGCTTGACTCACGCTTAGTGCTAATGCTAACAATACGTCCGCATCTGCCGCCTCAAATCTGATGATTATCTCATGAATCCATGAGCTCATCTCCTCTCATCATGGTGCTGCAGAAGGTTTCGCGCCCGGTGAAAGTGAAACGGACGTGGTTAGTTTGGTCTACTGCTAACTTAGTTATAGCGTTGGCTTTAAATCAGTACGCTTGTGACGTAATGTGACTTTTTGTCATTTAGAGCCACATGAATTCACCAGGTCGCCCAGAGTGAAGCTTCCACTGAGACCCGGGTTCCCGTTTGCTGAAACTATTTAACCTGATTAGATAGAAAAGATAGCTTCAACCCTCCTGGTGGAGAATAAAACAGTTTGTTGTGGCCTGAGTGTGTGTGTGTGTGTGTGTGTGTGAGTGTGTGTGTGTGTCCACATCCCTGGAGAACTCCCCGTGAAAGCACCACGTGGCCACGGAGCAGCCAATCACAAGAGGGAGACAGTTGCCGTGCTTCTGGATCCCGGCGGAGGGAGCTGTCCGTTTCAGCACCGCGGAGAGAGGCAGCGGTAACCATGGTGCCCTGCGAGGACCAACGGGATGTGACTAATGAAACACAAACATTTCCACACAAACTATATTCAGAGGTAGAATACACGGAAATGATCCGCTCACGTATGCAGATTCGGTGCATTCATTCACAGATATTCTTTCCACCCACACGCACCGCTGACGGGATACTTTCAGATGAATTCATCGCATACTCTTGGATATGAATATGAATATAATGTGATGTGTGTGACAGTGTGAGCATCACTGTGTTCTCTTTGCACTGAAGGGATATGAAACATATGACAGAGTCAAAGATACAGAGCGGATCACTGAGCTTTACTGCCGAACCCCATCTACCTCTGCTGAGCCCATCCGAGCCTTTAACCGCCTGTTCAGGTGTTTAAATAATAAATTGTCTTTTTCTTTGCCCCCCCCCCCCCCCCCCCCCTCTTCCATGTACAGGTCAGGCCCTGGGGCCAGTGTGTGTGTGTGGGGGGGGGGGGGCATGCTCACCGACACTCACACCTACAGCCGAATGAAATGGTGCAAATTCAGTTGTTTAATTATCACGGCCTGTGTCGCCTGGGAAACAATAGAAAGATAAGAAAGAACGGGACGTCATGAAGTGGTTTCTTCACATTCATCAGATTGAACATCGACGTCTCTGTTGATTCAGTGAAGGGCTTTCAGGGTTCAGTGAGAGGAAGAAGCTTCCTTCCAGTTAAACACATTACGTGTGACTACGTGTAGACCTGCAGAATACGATATTCCTCCACCAGGATGTATGGTGCTGAGTACAGAATGTTCTGGGTCAGTTATTGTTCATTATGATGAGCGGTTGTTGAATTCCCTTCAAAGAGTCAATATTGTAATTGAACTTTAACTCATTACACGTTTCACCTGTTGTGAATATTATTGTTTCTGGAATATAAATGTATTTCTGCTCTTTTTGTATTTTAACTATTTTTTAATCTTTAATTGATTTTGTATTTTTTTAATATCGTCCTAAAGCCTTTCTAGTGTTAAACACTTTGAGTTGCCTTTAGGATATTAAAAAGGGCATCAAGAAAATACAGAAGTTGTTATGATGTGTGTTGTTTCACGGACCCAAATGCAGACTCAGACAGCAAAGTTCTATTTCAAAACCAAGGTTCGTTTATTTCTCTCAGTCAAGGGAAAAAACAGGAAATGGACAAAGTCAATAGGAGGCGTCTCCACGCCTCCGCCCGGTTCCAAGCCGGAGAGGGACTAATCCTGTGGAGCGGCAGACGAAGCCGACAGGCAAACTGTCAAACGTCACTACGGAGGCGCGTCCTCGCGCTCCGCTCGAATCCTTAGCCTGGAAGAGCCCGGTCCGCGTCCGCGGCTGGCAGGCA
>JAFEUB010000376.1:185000-187500 GCA_024529925.1 Ophthalmolycus amberensis
CATTATCTTGGCCTTCTTTCTTTTCTGGAGTTTGACGTTTAGAGGCCTTCCAACTCAACAAAGTAGGCCTAGATCCCAGACCAGGTCTCTTGTGGGATCTGCTAGAAGCCTGTGTTTTTAGGTCAACACTTTTTTTCTTTCCAGAGTGGGGCAACTTACTGCCACTCGAGGACTAGAATTTAGAAACCTTTGTAGCTGCGGGTTCCGTCAGTCCTCGCCAAAGTCTGTTTGACCCGTCTGTCGGGGCCAAACAGCCAAACAGCTTCACCCTCATCTTCATTTTTTGGTTGCTG
Source organism: Ophthalmolycus amberensis (assembly GCA_024529925.1). Lineage (NCBI taxonomy): Eukaryota > Metazoa > Chordata > Actinopteri > Perciformes > Zoarcidae > Ophthalmolycus > Ophthalmolycus amberensis. The sequence goes on from JAFEUB010000376.1 coordinate 185,294, forward strand.
TTTCCACCCCAAAACCAACCATACGATTTCCCCCAAGCTCCCCTGATTCCCCCGCCGCCCCCCGCTACCGTCGTCCGCCCGCCGCCGCCGCCCGCCCCCCGTTTTCCGAGCTGGCGTGGCGACGCAAACTCACAAATATTTACTTCCTGTACATCAAGAGGAAAGGGGGCCCCCCTTTCGTGGAATGCGGCAACATGGGGGTGTTTGACCGCGGAGTTCAGATGCTGCTGACCACGGTGGGGGCCTTCGCCGCCTTCAGCCTTATGACCATCGCCGTGGGGACAGACTACTGGCTGTACTCGCGCGGCGTCTGCAAGGTCAAGAGCACCAACGAGAACGAGACCAGCAAGAAGAACGAGGAGGTGATGACGCACTCGGGCCTCTGGAGGACCTGCTGCCTGGAAGGTACTGAAGAAGACACGTATACATTATATATATATATATATATAGTATATATATATATATATATACAATATATACATGCACAGATACACCAACAACACTACGTGCAGGCAGATCAATTCCTACATGCCCACACACACACACACACTCTCACACACACATGCCCACTTATTCTGTATGTACTGCATCCATTTCCACTCATGAAAAGGCTCTCTCTGTAACCTACACACACCTCTGCTCTGTTCTATCTATCTACCTGCATACTTCCTTCTCCCTCCTTACAATCTGTGACATCACATCCTTCCTTTAAAAGCACTCTTTTGTGTCACAATGATTTACTTCATGAAAATCCCAGCATTGCTCGCTCCTTCACTCTGAAGAAGGAATCCTAAACCACAGCGTTTAAATGTTGAGCGATGACTGCAGCTTCTTCCCAACAGGTGATTTGGATGGAACCTCCCGTTGCTTTCCTGTCTCGAGTGTTGGGTGTGTGAGTCCGGTCCGTCATGGCCGGTGTACAGTCTGCCCCTTTAACTCGTCCTTTTTCATTAGAGAGCAGCTCGGCTCTCTTAGCAAACTGCCACACAGGACTCTAGATGACCCGCGTGGTCCAGCCCGTTTCACATTCTGCTAAGAAAGGATCAAAGTATGTGAACCTGGAGAACTGTCTCCAGCAGTGTGCAGTTCGATTGATGATCTTCAACCGTAGCGTAGCGTCCAGTGTCACTGAGCGGTTCTGTACGTCAGTCAACACCTGCTGTTAGAATGCGTCTCCACATGTGTCGCTCTATTTGCAAATAAACACTTCCTGTGCCTAGTCTGCCGATAAATTAATAAGAAGAAGAAGAAATCAAAAATTGCCCAAGACACAAAAGATGTCAGACATCGTGGGCAAAGTCAGTGGAAGCTTTTTGTTGAGTTGCCTCTTAAACTGAATTCTCTGGTAAGCGGTGATGCCGGGCTTTTATTGTGAAAGGTAGGAGCGGAAGCAGTGAATCTGTAATCTGCTGCTGTGGACAATAAATCGTATTTCCCGACTTGAGATAAAGGAGGAAGAAAAGGAGCGCAGCTGTTATTGTCCTGTTACGTACTCGTCCGGGGGGTCATGGGGTCAAGTGGTGTGAGTGATGGGATCACGACGGGTCTTGGTGGTCGATTCCACTCGTGTTTAGAGCTGTGGCATGAGATGCATGTTACTACCAGGTGTGAACTGGGTCCCATCGGGGGCAGTGTTGGGTGTGTGCTCGAGACAGAGAGAGAAACTTAAGCTTCAGACAACACTGAAGTTTAAAAGTCTGCTGTGTCTCACAAGGATAGCAATACACACACACACACACACACACACACACACATGCTGCAGAGTGTCGACACACACTGTGCGCTCCAGCTTCATCCTGAATCACACACACCTGCCCCAGAGTTCACCCGATTCACAGGACACAGCCGCGTGCTGACGGCATCGTTTCAGTGCATTCGTGGTATTTTCTCCCGTGAGTCAGTTGGTCGTGTTTCAGCGGTCGGCGTGAGAATAGGAACTGTTTTTGAGATGCTGAACGTGGGTTCATGAGAGGAGACGGAGAGAAAGTGTGACACGGCCACCTTCCATGTTCCATCACAATCTTTACCTCTAACGATACCTCGAGTTCAATATCTGCCGAGACCGACTACCAATCCAATACCAGCGCATTAAAAACTAATTATATCTAAATCTATATTACTTTATATTTACATGGAGATATTATTCATGTGTATATGTAACTTACATACTGTGTTCTGTTGTGGTTGTTTGCATAAAAACACAGAAA
>JAFEUB010000376.1:192500-195000 GCA_024529925.1 Ophthalmolycus amberensis
TAGGGGTTAAGGGTTAGGAGTTAAGGGTTAAGGGTTAGGAGTTAAGGGTTGGGAGTTAAGGGTTAAGGGTTAAGGGTTGGGTTAAGGGTTAGGAGTTAGGGGTTATGGGTTAAGGGTTAGGAGTTAGGGGTGGGGAGTTAAGGGTTAAGGGTTAGGGTTAAGGGTTGGGAGTTAAGGGTTAGGAGTTAGGGGTTAAGGGTTAGGAGTTAAGGGTTAGGAGTTAAGGGTTAGGAGTTAGGGGTCAAGCCTTAAGGCAGACAGACTCCAACAGAACGTCTGTAAACTTAAAAACACAAAAACACAAAACCGTATAAAATGTGTCGTACAAGAAATGCACAAAGTGCTCTGCAATAAAGGAAAAGAAACAGAAACAACATTAAAACAGAAAGAATGTCAGAATTATATTAAGTAAGAATAAAATAAAAATATATGTTAAAATAAGATGGAATTGTAACAATAGAATGCATAACATAACAAGATGGAAACAAATCCACATAATCATAATAATAACAATACAAGTAGAATAACAGTAATAGTGATCATCAACATAATAAAAATAATCATATTACTTATAATAATATCGATAATACTAAATAGTAAACAATAATAATGTTAATACTCGTATCTGCAGCTGCTCTGGGTGTCTGCATTAATCAGACGACAGAACATTTGATCAGTGATGACTAACGCTGTAACTCATGCTTCCTGTATTGTTGCCAAAGGTTCAGATAAGAATACGACATTTTCTCTGAATCATAATCGTAACGTTAACGGTTGACCAGCAAAGATCCGCGACACTTATTGCAACTCAGTGCCCCCCCCCCCCCCCCCCCCCCCCCCCCCCCCTCCTAACTGAGATTAGACATCAGTGAACATCTGGAGCAGGAACTCCACCGCCACTAAAACAAGTCGCTCCTCCTCGTTTCTGACCTCACGAGTAACCAAATCTTTAAGGACAGCAAAGGTGAGCGCCTGTTCACGGCGATGGAACTATTTCTGGTGCGTCCTGGAGGAGTGCTGGGGCAGAGGGAATAAACGCCATTGTTCTGCCTCTGCACTGAGGCAAACAGTCAGCATCCAGCTCAGCCGTCAGCGTGCTGCAGCCACACGAGTCTCAACACGGCAACAGAAAACACACGACTGATGGAGACGGCAACGTCTCTGTCATGTAGTCTCAACCACAAAGCTGCTGCTGTTATACTACTTCATCACCTCCTGAGAGTCATTCTACAGCAGGTGCACTGCTGTTCTCCTCACATCACACCTTAAGACCTTTAATGATGTGGGATGGAGTTCTTCTGAATACCAGCTGTCATCTGATCAATCTTAATGGACAATATACAATACATGTTCGGGTTTTATGATCTATTTTAGCCTCGCTAGCATGGCTCCGGGGTGGTCGGCTACATATGGTTGTTTTGATTAAATCAAGGAAATATCATTCAACTATTGTTGATTTAGTCATTTTAAGAATGTATTTTATCTATTTTTTTCCTCATATATTACACACAATATATTCTAGATATTCTTGCGCATCATTTTATTTAAATTTCCCCAAAAACTGAGCGGAGTACATTTGGACTCTTTTGAGAACTTTTGGGTCTCAACTGTAATTTAAAGTGAAGAGATCTTTGGAGCCCGAATCAAAGTCGTCTTCATAAAGTACGCGTTCACATCAAACTCTCAATGTGCAATTCACAGAGATGCTGCTGAAAGCTGAGCAAAGAGAAGTAAACATCAGTATTATGTATAAAATATGTGTTCATACAAATACATACAAAGAGCCAGTTGGACTCAGCGTGTGGTCCCGCCATGCTGGACGGACGGCCCCCCGTGTCGGTGGTCCAGCTGTGGGGGCTCCGGAGGTACGGCCTGTCGCGGGCGTCCATGATGGATCTTGCCCCGGGACAGGTCTCTGGTTCTGAGGCGCAGACAGGTGGAGCTCAGCAGGCTCTAAATGCAGCTATTAATCTCCATCACGGCGGGTTTGAGAGCCAGCGAGCTGTGTGTGTGTGTGTGTGTGTGTGTGTGTGTGTGTGTGTGTGTGTGACAGGAGATATGTTTCTGGGAATGAGGTGTGAGTGTCTGCGAGTGTGTGTGTGTGTGTGTGTTTGAACCAGCATTCAATTTTAGCTTTCATCTCACTTTGTTGCTGAAGACTTCTGAAGCTTTGAGGAGCTCAGTGGAGGTCTGGATCGACCACACGCAACCTCTGGGCTTCATGAACCGTTCTTTTTACGGAGAACCCACTCCGCCCCTTTCAGACTCACAGTGTGCGGAGTGAAAGCAGAACTGACTGCCGGCAACATATTCATGTTCTGTGTGCAAGTACGCATGACAAAAACAACAGTATGTATATATGTATATATACAACAGTATATATACATATATATTCATATATATATATATATGTATATATATATATATTTATATTTATTTATCATCTGCTATCACCCAGAGGAGGTTTAACCCTTAATGACCTTTTTCCTCATCAGCTAAT
>JAFEUB010000376.1:197500-215000 GCA_024529925.1 Ophthalmolycus amberensis
TTACTCTGAAGACTAGATATAAGTATCGGTAGAATATTATCGATATGAATGCTCTCATCGATGCTGCTTATCGGTTCTTTTTGATTATTTTGAGAGAGAAAAAGGACGATTACGAAAATAATTAACATTGATTTATTATTCTTGTATTTAAACGAAGTCTTTTTAGAGCAGCAATGAAAGACGTTACAAAATCTTTAAAATACGTTCGCAGCTGAACAACTAGCAAAGTGATTAGCTTTCATTTATTGACCTATTCTTGTGATTAAACTCCGCATGACATCGCTAATGTTACCTGCAGGCGGCAACCTCCGGTTCTGCAGAGTGAAGCCGATGCTTCATGTGTTAAAGCTGCATTCTCTCTAGTGTCCACCAGGGGGCGACTCCTCTGGTTGTATAGAAGTCTATGAGAAAATGACTCTACTTCTCTCTTGATTTATTACCTCAGTAAACATTGTAAACATGAGTTTATGGTCTCAATCTCTAGTTTCAAGTCTTCTTCAATACAGCATGATGTTCATTTAGTACATTATGGTCCATTTAGAGTCACACAGACCATAAAGCAGGGGATGCTTTAGGGGCGGGGCTACACAGTGAGTGATACACTGTGATTGACGTAGAGTACGTATACGGCGTCTCTACGTCACTCCTCCGCATTTTAAATATGGTAACTTCCGTTTATCGGGTTGCAAAAAACAACAACATGGCAGCAATCGAAATCTGTGTATGAGCACAGCCTGAATAAAGAGCCAAAGTAAACTGGGAACATCCAGAAGAAAGACAAACTCATGCCTGTCGTCGCATTGTGTGGCTTCTGTTTCGAAAAGGATAGTAGCTTTTTTGAATAATATCCTTGTCATTTAATATTTCTCTTTTGAGCTGCCTGTAGTCAACAACAGTTGATGATGACAACTTTTATTGTCTGTTATTTCCACAGACTACATTTGCTCCTGTGGTGATCCAACTTTTCAGTTCGGGACTCATTTCTCACTGGTTAATGTCACCTGGTATCTTTATAGAGGTCTCTATCAGTGAAGATCAGCAGGTGTACAGGTGCATTATCATTTTCAATCAACCATTGAATCAATAAACTATAAAAAAAAACAATCTGCGGAAACATAAATCTCTATAACCTGGTGGTAAACTGTGTGAGAGGCGCCCAGATGTCATCGCTCCCGTCCTCAAAGTGAAACCCATCAGGTTTTGAATGATCAGATTTTTATGGTCGGTGTGGAATGAGTTTACAGCTGAGCGCCAGATGTGGCTAACTCCCGTTACCGGTAATTGTGCAGCATTAAGGAGGCTGTGATGAACTCTGGTGTCTGCCTTTAATGACTGGGGGTCCGCAGTGACTCCTCAGTGTGGGAGAGACGGCTGCATTTGTGAGTTTGCCCTCGTTACATCTGCCTTCTGTGTGTTGACCAGTGATTCTGTGCAAATATGTGTGTGTGGCGTGTATTCTTGTACTACTACCTTTGTGAGGACTACGTACAATCAAAGGACTGTTTGAAGGTGAAGAATAAAAACTTATTTTCTCAATCAGCATTCAGAAAATGTTCATTTTCATAGCTCATAGTCGTAGATTTAACCATTGCTTTTGAGTGACAGTGCTATAAATGTTGCGGAAACAAGTTTATGATGCGAAGTTTGCCGGGTTGATTCTCTGAAGTGGACGGTAATAGACCTTTTCCAATAACGTTTACTTTCTTATGCATGTCTTCTCTCTCTCAAATAGGATGCTAGTTGCTTCTAAATGCAGTTGTTTTGTCAATTGTGGCTCTGTCCACACTCGCTACCTCTCAGCAGGGTGAAGAAGGCAAGTAGGCAACGATGACTTTAATTACCAACTGAGTGTTTTCCTGAATGAATCCGTCATATTTTCCAGCCTTTCTAATTTCAGTGCTACAGTCACGGAGCAAAGGCTGGTGTACCGGGAGGAAATGGTTTCGAGGAAACGGAGCCAGAAGAGATAAAATATACCATTATTTAGATTTTGTAATTTGCATGAATTGGCTTGAGGCCGTTCTATCACAAAAGAGTTGCGTAGCCTGTTGGGCATGTAGAGGGTCTCAGGTGAAGCTGCTAATAGTTTCATCTCCATTCATGAGTTGAGAAGTCCCTATTTATTTTTGAGCAAGAAACATATCCAAGGCAGAGTCATTTTATTTTTCGGTGCTTCGGCAGTCTTTCATGTGAAGACATGGATGCACTGAAAAAGTTGTTTGAATGACTTTTCTGTTGGTCGGTATGCACTTCATTCCTGCAGTACTCGTCTCACCCCACAGGAGATCCATAGAGCGATAAGATCTATAGAGTGAATCCGTTACAGACACTTCTCACCACTCAGTGATCAATTGCAGCTGCTCAATGACCCAGAAAAAGACTGTGGTTGTGTTGGGCAGGTGGTGTTGGTGTGTAAACGTAGCAATGAGATCGAGTCTTTTGCAGAAAAACACAGCTTGCATGCTCATCCATTATTCCATTAATATTATTTGTTAAAGCTACTTTATACGGTTATCTTGTTCAGCAGTCGTGTAACACACATACCCAGATGTTTCCCCATTTAACGTTCTGTCTCAAACATTCACCTGTTCTACCGTGAAGCTGAACATCATCGTGTAAAAAACGTGCAGAACGTAGAGCCTATAGAAATTATTATTGTCAATTACGTTTCGAGGGAAACTTATTTTCTTTGGTAATATGTTTGTTTTTGACGTATATCACGAATAAATTTGTAATCACAGTCTTCAGACGTTCACATACGGAGGAGGTTGAGGTGGATCGGTGGGTCGACACCGGACTTTCACCCAGAAGGCTGCTGATTGTGTCCCGTGTGAAACCAAAGAGTCCGCATTGACTTACTTTAAGTTCCATCTGTATCTTAAATCAAGTACCAAACGTACTTACTGTATATAAAGACAAACCATGACATTTTATTAAACATAACCAGGTAGTAGTAAAGATAAACACGTCATTTTTATTGGGGTTTTGTTTCTATTTACGTTATCTTTGTTTGAAACTGCAACCGTAATCATCGTTGAATCATCGTGTGAATGTATTTTTGTCGGAGACACGGTTGCGAACCGGCTAAACTTCCTTATTTGGTGATTTTGGTGTTTGGTCATTTTTGGGGTAAAAAGTCTTCTTCATTTTTATTTTGCAGTTCGGACAAATATTGTCCTTAAAAGATGACAAAATTGAAGATCAGTCAAAAGTAAGGCAGTTAAGTAGAGAACTCAGAAAGTATCATTCAATACAGAAGATTACAAAGCATTCCTTTGTTTTCCCATTATGCTGCCGTTATTATGGAAAAATAAACAACCGTTCTTAAATCAAACCTATTCGCCCTCCTGTGTAATTTACTTGGACTCAGTTCATATGATGTGATTCTGATGTGCAAGCTCGATGCAGTGCAGTCATGCAAAGCGGCTAACGACATGTGACCGTGCCGCTCTGAGAGAACAGGAAGCTTCTTCCCCCACAGCAGGTACCGGAGCGCACGAGTCGAGTCAGAATGAAGTCAGGCGACTCAGCAGTTTCCCGAAGCCTCTCGGAGTTTTGAGTTCAGGTCATTGCAGTGACGGCAGCGTGTGGACACAAAATGGCCTCCGGCTAGTCTGCTTGTTTGCTTGTTTTGTAAGTCCGCTCAGACGTGCTGACGGGCAGGTGACACACGCAGAAAACAACTTTTATTCAGCGCAGGTTTGCAGTTAATATGTGTTTGCGTGTGAGAGTAAGGGACACATCTTTGTGTGCCTATATGATCATAATTCTCAAACCTCATTGTGGATGAAGTGTTAAAACACAGGGCGTCGGCCATCTGCTCACTGTACAGCGGAGTGTCACTTCTCTCACAGCATCACATGTTTCAGAGTGTTTTGAAGCTCCAGATTGTTTGCTGTTCTCTTCTTGTGAAGACTTACTGTTGAAGATGCAAAGTCAGGAAAAATGCCCCAAACACATGTCACATCTCTAGAGACATCATTTTCAATGTTTCGCCAACAGTCAACTCATAGAAATGTTCAAAGGACTGAACCCTGATGCTGAATTAGTAAAACCCTGATCAGACTATAAGCTGAATAGAAGAAGTGGAGATAGTCGTCCCCCATTGGTTTTGCAACCAGTGAACAGGAAGTGACCATATCTGGACTGAGGAGGAGTGACGTAGAGACGCCGTATACCTGTCAATCACTGTGTAGCCCCGCCCCTAAAGCATCCCCTGCTTTATGGTCTGTGTGACTCTAAATGGACCATAATGTACTAAATGAACATCATGCTGTATTGAAGAAGACTTGAAACTAGAGATTGAGACCATAAACTCATGTTTACAATGTTTACTGAGGTAATAAATCAAGAGAGAAGTAGAGTCATTTTCTCATAGACTTCTACACAACTTGCCTCTTACTGCTTCCTGTTCCGATCACAGTAACTAGGGTTGGTAAAGTCATATAGCTCCAGGTTGATATGATAACTAAGTTGCTAAAACCAAATAATAAAACAGATAGAACAGTCTGGTTAGTTCAGAAAATGACATCAACTTTTCAGCAATGCAGACCAGGAAAAGACTCATGCCATGTTAAAACATCCACAATCTAAGACAATATCTAGGTTCATATCACAATATAGCTGTCATACATTGTCCTATAATGCACACCTGATTTGGCGTTGTATGCAACATAACTTGATGTTTACCTGGTTGATATAACAATGTCGTATAGAAGTAGACTGATGCAATGCAGGGGGCAATATATCGGCTGATATTAGCTCTTATTATTTATAATTATCAGCTTTTATGTTGGTTGGTAAGTAACAAGAAATTGCTCTACAGAAAAGCCCAAAGTAAATCTGAATGTAACATTGAACAGAGGACACGGCAAACGTATTTTCCACGATAAAATGTCCTCCACATTACATATTTAGGTCATAATTATAAATACATGAAGGGATCCTCATCAAAACATTTGACATATTGTAGTCTCAAGTTCATTATTGGTCGGGCTACAGCTGGAACATCAAAATATATGTTCAAAATGTTTTAGTTCACGTGGTCATATGGTGAAAAGTATAATAAAATATAATTACAACTTATCCATGGAAAGGTATCCCATTAAAAAGTTTAAATGTTGATGATGAGAGAACCTCCGCTCGGTGTTTTGATATGCTCTTTGTGATATTAAATGAGAATTATTCTGCTAACGTTCCACTGCCGCTGAATGAGAAAGTGTTTTAAAGTTGTAGTGAAACACGGTTAAAGGCTGGCCTCTCGGTTTCAACATATTTACGGAACTAAATAGTTTATGAACTTTAGGAGGGGCAACGTTTTTTTGTTTTTGTTTTCTCAGCATTTCTCCCTCCCCCCCCCCCCCCCCCCCCCCCCCCCCCCTCCCCCGCTGCCCGCGGTTCCTTGCTGCCTGTTGTGAAACGTTCCGGCATTTGTTGAATATTCAGATAGTTTAGACGAAGGAGAGGGAAGAAGAAGAAACGCCAGAGGAAAAGAGGAGGAGGAGGAGGATGAAGAGGGGAAAGAGAGACGGATGGATGGAGGGGATTCGGTGGATCCAAACTCTGCAGCCGTTGGCTTTTTTTCTTAAATGGAGGAACCGGAGGGCGAGAGCTGCAGAGAGGCGCTACTCAGAATACTGGATGCTCCCTCCTCCCACTTTAAACCCCTCCCACATTCTCAAGGAATCAATAGTGGCAAATTAATCATTCTGCCCAGAGAGAGAGAGAGGGAGGGAGAGCGAGGGAGAGAGAGACATACAGACGGAGAGAGAGACAGAGAGAGACAGAGAGACAGACAGACAGAGACAGTGGAGCAGTATCAGTGTCTACAATCACACCTTGGTGATTCGATGTTGTCCGTTGTTTCCCTTGTTTTGTGGACGAGTAATCATCGTTGTCATGTTAGACGCTCTTTATATCATTTCAACATCTGGAAATCAAACGTGTCAAAAGTGAGGAAACATTTTTTTTACCTGTATAGTTGTTTGAAGTCATGAAGAGAACTTTATATAAAACAAACTTAAGATAAATTATACAAATCAAAAATAACATTTGCATATTTGCACAAGAACGTTTGACTTACAATTACGACATGTCTTCATTTCATATTGTTGTGTATTGCACAGAGACACACTGGGACAATACACGGAAGTATTTCAATACCTGTATTGCATATTTATATATTTTTCATCCATCACATTCCACCTTTTTAGCACAAGAACATGACATTTTATATCATCTACATCTCTTTTTGTCATCGTCGTGAATCTTTGTTGTCTTTATGTTCTTCTGTACTTTTCTCACTCTCAGCTCATATTTCAAGGCTGATTAATCTATTGATTATTCAATCAATCTCTTCTATAATATGTCAGAAACAATGACAAATGTCTGTCACAGTGTTCTACTAAAGTGATGTCTTGCTTACAAATAACAACCTGGACATTTTGATATGCACTCACTACATGCATGATGGAAGGGGCCGCGCTGCTGTCTCTGTTAGCGCTGTTGTTAGCTCTGTTAGCACCGTTAGCTGCTAGCCACCTGGCTATCCTGGCTGTATTGGTTGTGGACCAATCACACGCACGATTACATCGAAGAACGTTTGCGGTGATTGGCTTCAGGCGAAATCATAGAAATCAACTTGGATTACAGTTGTTATTTGACTGAAGAAGCTTTGACACTACTTGGTTATTTTGGTTCGATACCCTAAAATATAGTCTGATCTATTCCTCAGCAACTCAGATTTATTTGGACTTAAACCTGCAATAACAGATTTTGGCCAAATCAGGGCGGTGACAATAAATTGTGACGTCTCATCTTTTAGCTTTTTACCTGAAAACAGCTGATGCTACATAAAGCTAAAAGCATGGCTACGGAGCGGCGTCGTGTACTGAAGATACCACTTTCACTGGGTGGAAATTACAGAGCAAGTCATCCTTTTCAGGGACGTCCAGATCGCTGAACTCAAGGCTGAGTTCTCACCACAAGCGGCACGGGGGTTCGAACCCCGTGCCCTTTCGCTGCTTGTCGGCACGCTCTTAAAAATACAAAAAGTTAGCACTTTCCAGGTAATCGAGATTATTGTCTTTCCCAGCGTGAATAGACGGTTGACTGAAATGAGCGAACCGCTTCATAGTTCTGGTTCTACAAAGATAAAAAGAGGACAAACCAGTTCATTTAACTTCATTCATTTGAGAGCTGCTGCTGTTAAAATCAGGTTGATGTGTGAAATGATTGGAGTCCTCGGATGATGAGAACATCTTCACAGCTGGAAGGCAGAACGTGAACTCTATTATAAAGTTGTTCCCCTTTTCTGATTTACATACTCAGTAATGTTTCTGTTTCTTTTTTTACATATTTGGTATTAACGTAATCCAAAAGTTTAAAAGTTAGAATCTTGGTTTAGTTTACTGGTTAATTGTATTGGAATACACAACACTCCCAACCCCGGCTGTACGAGGGATCAGAGTGAACCAGGAGAGCAGAGTTTCAGGCCAGATTCCTTCCATGTTCCAGACACGAACAAACACTGATTATTGCCTCAAATCAATAAGCCTGAAACCCATAGGCTGGCTAAGATAGGGTTTAAACATATAACCCTGCACAAACCTTTCAACGTCTTCGTCCAAAAACCATCTGGACGAGAGGTCAGGGTGAGAGGGAAGGAAGCGGGACGAGGAGGGAAGGAAGGAAGAACAAGAAGAGGGAAACAGAGAGTCTGGATGTGTGTGGTGAGGAAGTGAAGGATGGAACGAGGGAGGAGAGGAAACAGCAGATGGAGAGACAAACAGAGTCTGGTGAGGAAGAGAAAGTGTAGCAAGAGAGGTGGAGTGAAAGGGTGGGGATGAAGAGAGGGAAGGAGACAGAGAAAGAGACGGCTGCCAAACAACATCTGTGAAGGTGGGAGGAAGAGGACGGCGAGCTGTGGATGTGTGCGGGAGAAAGCTTTCCAAACATCTGTAACGAGAGCAACATCTGTAATGAGGGGAAGCGAGGAGAGGTGAGGCGGGAGGACCGATGGCTGACGCCGCTCTGACTGACTCTTAGTCAGAGTTAATGTTGTTGACACAGCAGGAAAGTTGAAAAAATCCCAACCTGTGCTCACAAAAGATGAACGTGCGACCACGGAAGCATCGGCTGTCAGCTGCTTCCACCAGCATTGCGTCCCATCTATCACCGGCAATGCTAGCAACGAGCTAGCCTTTAGCCACTATTGGACAGTAGGACCTGTGATTGTGAGTTTCTCCCGTTTTATCATGTCGATGTCTTATTTATACATCATTGTCTTCACAACCAGAACAGGAAACTACTCAGTTAGGTTCAGGAGAAAGATCTTCGTTCGGGATGAAACAATTACGAACACAAAGCGACGTTCACGTCTTGTGTTACACGGGGAACGAACAGCGGCCTCCTGGGTTTCTGTTTGCGTTCTTTATACTTCCTGGTTCATGATCACGTGGACTCACACAAATGAGATGTTGCTACGAACGCTGTGTAACATGGAAATATGAAAATATGAATTGTTGACTTCACAGGTTGTGTCTCCACAGTCAACAATGTATGTTGTGACGGAAAATAACTGCACATGAGCTCGATGTTGAGTTGACGCAGTAGTTCGTGCTCATCGATCGGTGTATCCGACATGATTTCCTGGATCCCTCTGACCCGTTAATGGAGTGTTTATGGGCCGCCACACTACCAGCACTGGTTGCTATGGACCTATATGAGCTTTTGCACAGCCGTTGCTATGCAGAGAGAGCGAGAGAGAGAGAGAGACAGAGAGACCCATGCAGTGGATGAGTCATAGCCCCCCCCAGCCCTCCTTCCACTGACTCAATGGCACCTCACACACACACACACGGGTGTATACATGCATGTGCGTGGACACACACACACACACACAGCTCTTGGTGTTTCTTACCAATCCTCCTCTCAGTGGTTAACATGCTTCCCCGTGGATCGCAGCTAATGTCTGGTACTTGCGTGGACATAAACACAGATGTGTAAATGCACAGCTGCAGCCATGAACATAAATATTTTGTATGTTTTTTCACACACACACCTCCGTCACCCACATCCTGCCCTCAGCGAGAGGGAAGCACTTGACCTGAAGGCTGCTCACTGAAGGACTGGTTTGAACTTGGAAGCTCCCGGGTGTGAACGTAGTGAACCAAACCGCTCAGTCAGCTCTCCCTTCGTGAATTAGGATGAGGGTAATCTGCGTAATTTAAAAGATGGAGGATATGAGGACACATGGACGGACACCAGTATGTGTGACAGCTATGGTAAGAAGAAGAAGAAGAAGAAGAAGAAGAAGAAGAAGAAGAAGAAGAAGGGAGGATCAATCAGGACTGAAGTATACGGACACAGAGGAAGAGGAGGAGGACAGAGACGGATGAGAGCAGATATCTGAAGAGCAGACAAACAATTAGGTTTTATATCATGACTCACCAGTGCTTTGTCCTCCATGCTACAATACTGCTTCAGATAAAAGGATATTTACCACTTGTTGTGTCAGTTACTCTACCACCTCTGCCTGGAAAATGCCAGATGCCAGAACCTCCCAATGTGGTAGCGCCATGTGGCGGTTTGTGATTCTCCAGATTTCAGCTGTTTGGGAAGAACAACCAGTTCCCAAAAACACACGATACAGAAATATTTACTCGGAGAGGAGAAACAAATCCCCACAGGAGGCTTCCCAGTGAAAACAATGCCTCTTTCTCTCCTCCTCAGTTATAATAAAATGCATCTTTGATAATAAGAAAATGTGTTTAAAGAGAGTTTCAGCAGGAATGAACCAATAAACAAAGCCTGTGGAGGCGCTTTAATATTCACTGCAGGGACGTTTCACAACGCTCAGAAATCGGCCTTAATTAGAAAAGTTAAGACAGCAAAGAAAATCCTGAAGACCAAAGTTTCTTCCTGACAATGTCTCCTGAAATAAGGTTTGCATTATTCAAGAGGGGACACGCACCGAGCGGCTCTCTGTTCTTAATGAGGAGTCCGTCCACACAACAGGTGATGTGAATAACCCTCCAATCAACCAGAGCAAACCGAGTCGCTCGTCTGATTTAGGAAAAGGGAAAATGAATTATCACCACCAAACTTTCCTCATTGATAACTTAAGGCAATTGTTGTTTTTTTATTACAACGTTCAGTCATGATCTCATTCAATGTGAACATTGGATGAAGGTTCCAGGTTCAGAATTCTTCCAGAGTCGAAGGTTTTTACTGACGATATTTGTAATAACTTTTTGTATCACTCCATAAATCAGAAGATTGTCAACAGCCATAAAAAAGTTTAGTTTTTATTACTAAAACGTAGTATAAATGAGGCTCTCAATGACATGTGGATTTAGGGGAAATCGACAGAAGCAAGCAGACAAAGTAATAAAATAAATGTTTTCTTTCCTCCCGTCTGAATGAAGACGCGTTATTGAAGATAAATAGACCAAAATCTCAAAATTGACCTGTGGGACTCACTCAGTAAAACCGTAGCATGAGTGACCACAACAACGTACGACTCAATGTGTAATGTGACATAATGTGTTAAGAGTACGCGTCGGAGTCACAGAAACGTTTTATAATTGAAGTGTAGTACTTGGGTTTAGTGCAGAAAAGATCATGGTTTAGCTTAAAATAACTACGTTTGTTACGTAACTTCTTTAATTAACGTAAAATATCTCGATGTTGAGTTTGGGTTTCACACGAACGCCGGTCTCCTGGGTGAAAGTCCAGAGTTTGACCCACCATCATCCTCCTCACGCAGACTTTTTACCTTTTTCAAAACTTAATTTCTTTTTATTTTAGTGAAAGGGAGAAAAAAAAATCTATAAAATCACCAAAATATCTTAATATTCTCTAAAATATCTTTCAATATTTTTAAAGCATTTTGGTCGTCTGATGCAGAAGATAAGATAAGATAAGATATTAACCCTAAAAAAAAAATACAAATCTAATCGATATGATTTGGTGTCCGAAATTGGTAACAAGAAAACAAATCAAAGTCAAATGAGACTTAATGAGACTTAATGAGACTTAATGAGACGATGTTTGTCATGGTGAGAAATATGAAAAGAAACAAATCTTTGTACTTTGACTGCTGCAAATAAATTACTTCCAAAAATGATGTTGCAGGCATGAGGAGATGATATTTGATGGGGAGGGAAAAGGGGGAGGGGGGGTCTATAAAAAGATGAAGGGAAGAACGGAGTGAGAGAAAGAGAAGACCAGTGTTGCTGCTAGTGTCTTGGTTATTTATAGTTTAAATGTCCTGTCTTCTTTTTTGCCTGAATTCATTGTCTGCCCCTCTCTGTCTCTTTCCTCCTCTCCCCCCTCTAGCCTCCCTCCCTCTCATTTTTTACCCTCCCTCCTCTCTATCGTCTCTTTATTTCCCTCCCCTTTCATCCCTCTTCTCTTTCATTAGATATTGGGTCAGTTGCTCCCTGCACAACTCCCGCCCACCGATGCTGCTCACTGGTGTGGTGCTTCTTTAGTAATGTTACGCAATCACAGACACACTGTGGGGCAGGGAGGGTGGAGGATGGAGGGTGGGGGGGTTGGGGGGGTGAGGATGTAGGAGGAGAAGGGAGAGCGAGAGGGGGAGATTCATTGCTCGTTGACCCACTGTCTTACCCGCTCTCATGGCCCCGTCAGTCGCATCTCCACCCTCATGAGCTAATGGCTGATTCTGACCCATTTACGCTAGCGTCCCCCCCCCCCCCCCCCCACTGGAGCGTGGAGGCATTTTAATGTGGCGTAATGTGTGACATTACGACCGCGAGCGGCTGTTTCATTCAACTTCTTAAGTCTGTAAACAAATCACACATTTCAGGTCATGAATACACAAATAAATATCTGAGTCAGCGCTGGGTCCTAACAACGACTCTCCAATACGATCAAACTGCGTCGTGAACTACGCTTTATGGGAAACATATCGTGACGTGGAGAACTTTTGCATTTTGACGTATCACTAATATTGAGTCTGCTGAAGTCCTCATAGGAAGAGGTCAAGGTGGTGAAAGGGTTAAAAAAAAACACCAGGGCTTTCACCCAGGTGACCGCTGTTAGTGTCCAAGTAGTCATGTTGCGTTTTTTGTCCTTTTAAACAATACCAAGCAGTTTTGTGGCGTTTTCGTTTAGTTTAATTTAAATGTACAACCATGTTGACCGCCTCTCGGTCACAGCTAGCTTGTTGTTTAGGGAAACGGCGTCGCAATTTGTTGAGCAATATTGCACAAAAAACACAGCAATGGACTCCTGATATGTTGGTGATGTAACGGGGCTAGCCAGAACAGCTAGCGTTAGCATCACATTCCGGGTCAGATTAGTATTATTAATTCATTCTCTGTCTGTACGGGGGTGTGTGGAGTGGACAGAGGCTCTTCTTTGGGAAGAAACTTGCTTAAATTTACAGCCAACAGCTGGTTAGTTAGCTTAGCTCAAAGACGGGAAACAGCTAGCTCTGTTCGGTGTGCATAATTGTCACGTGGAGAATTCCGATGCAGATTTTCTTTATTCCTGCGCAGCGTTTTTGCATTGCACCGGTGAGAAACAGCCTTAAATCTAACCACAAACAGGACTTATGATTTGAACCCTTTGACGGTGGAGACGTCTGTCCTGCACCACCTCTCTGCACGACTTCTGTGTGGAACATTAATGCAGCACTTCTTGCAAAAACGTTGCCACGGAACATAATTCGGGCCGCAATCATGTTTCCTTGCAAAACATAATTGGGAAAACAAAGTAGTACATAAACATAATTCCTAGGAGACAGGGTGTGTTCCTCTAAATGAGCTGCCACACAAATACAAACGTGGATAAAGTCGACAGCAAAAGGAATGCTTTTTAGTGCACATGTTGACTATGTTCTGTTTTTCAAGTCAAGTCAATTCTATTCATATATCTTAATATCTCAAATCACAAATCCCGTTGTGTGTGTATTCGTGGTTCTGAAATTGAAATCCAACATGAAAATTCAATTCTCTTACGGCATTGTACTCTGCTGGGAGAAGGTTGTGCTTCTTTATGAAAGCGGTTCACTCGTTGCTCAGTTGCACATATCTTTATTTTAGGTTCTGGAGGAGATTCTAAAGACTTCATACGTACCAAAGAAGTCATGTTGAACGGTAGAAACATGATGCAAAAGACATTCGTAGTATTTCAGTTTGCTGAAATTGTTCAACCAAAAAACACACTGCGGCTTCAGTTTGTATCTGTTACTCGTAAAAAGAACATTTTGGCGACGTGCACCATCACGCTGTTCTAGAATAACTCTTCACTTCATTCAAACACACGAAAGGGGAGGTTTGAGTGAAAATCCAGAGAGATTAAATGTGAAAACGTGTCTCCAAAACTAACCATATCAAATGATTCTGTCTTTTTTAATGAGCTGCCAGAATAATGATGCAGTGATATGAATCACATCTCTGGCTCTCTGATTTTGGGATGTAGAGCTGCAGAATGAGGGCAGGTAGCTGCTCCACTTATCGCTGCCTGGTGTGACTTCATGCAGGACTAAACATCTGTTGCCCCGTCTATCAATGAGCTCTGCTGGTTCGCTCTCAGCTTTTTGAATCTCTCACACATTCTTGAATTTCTGTCACCTCACCGTCTCTCACATCTCTTCTGTCTCTCTTTCTCTCGCTCCTCTTCTCTTATTACCTCCTCTCACTCCTTGTCTTTCTCCCTCGGTGCCAGAGGAATTAACGAGGGCGGGAGGGGGAGGAAAACATCGCAGAAAGTTTCAAAAAACAAAACTAGGATAGAGCCGCGAAGGGACCGGAGAGAGAGAGAGAGAGAGAGAGAGAGAGATTTCTCTAAAGGGGGACAGTGTGGTTGTTTGCAGGTTGTTTGCCTCCATTAAAAACTCTCTCTGGCTTCTTCAGCTCATCAGCTGTAATTGTCTTAATTGTTTGACCCCTTGCTGTCCTTTCTCCCTCTTGTGTACTACTTATCTAAAGTTGTATTTTCCTTTACTGTCATTTTGACTCTTTCCTTGTTTGAATCCAATTCCACTTCCGTACAGGTCGTCTGTGCAAGCAGCTTATTACGACCCATATTTACGTGTTAAGCGTCGACCTCTAGCGGCCGCGGTAATCATGAGGTGACGTAGTACAAAGAGAGAGGTTGGGTCAAAGAAACACAGGGCACTTGTTAAATAGAACGGTCATATATACTGTTTTGGGAATTATTGGTGAAGACGTATTCTGTTGGTACGAGGATGCGTTGGCTTTTTTTATCTCTTTATTTCGACCCAGGTTGATGCAGCATGAACGTTCCCTTGAGTCATTGTGTTAAAGGTGCGTAATAAGAGATCGGGAGAACTTCTATTGCCTCTCAACAGCTCTCAACATGGCGACCAACAGCGCTGCTAACTGCAGGACGCTTGTGGTCAACGCTGTCGGTCAGGACGCCATTGACCATTGACGGGTATTGGTGACACAGTCTCACAGTAGGTTGGGAAATAGTCACAAAATGCAATCTAGTGGTTTTGTAAACAGGGATACGAATGGTCTCAGGAACAACTTCTTTATCGGGACGACGTTATATTAAAAAGAAAGTGAAGGCAACAAAACCATTTGAATCAGGACAGAAAGGTCAGATGAAGAAAAGACGATTGTTTATTATTAACAGATGATGATGTGATGATGAAGTCTTGACAGAGTCTTGGACTCTCCAGTGAGATTTGTAACCCAGGGGCTCCACGCTCTGAATGTGGTATATTTCTCCTTTAACGTATTGTCGTCTTTATGAGAACGTAGTCGCTACGTCAACAACATTCTGGCACCGTCCATCTTTCGTGGACGTGTGAATGTGTTTCGCTGTGTACAGGAATGTAGACCGATCCTGTTTTCACCGTGCAGTTGTTGTTGTAGTCATTTGAAAAGTCAGGATTTGGTAAAATGCTTCTTTTTTTTTTGTTCCTGCCACAGCTGGCAGATTGCTGCTCCTGTTCTGGGGGAATAGCGAGGTTGTTCTGAAGAGCTGCAACCCTTGTTTGAGACGAGTGTGCACTCACCAAGTTGTAGCACTCTTGTCTTGAGAGTGCTACCTCCAACAGCCAAACCACTGTGAAGCGGCTCTGCTGCTGTTTGTTTTTCAGCTCTCGTAAGTTACCCGGTAACATCAACAACCTGACTTTACATCTTCAGTACAAGTTTGAGTTTGTGTATGCAACTCAAGAGAGATCTGTAGTTCTTATGTTGGGGGGAAGCAACAAAAAGAGATGTCTGCAACTGTTGGACTGATCTAATGCAGGATACACAGAGGAATAATGCATGATGGGAACAAAGCAGACGCAGTATCTGTAATGCTAACAATATTCAATTATACATGACATCAGTGCAGATCTAAGTGACCAGCGCGCTGCTTCTAACGTGTACATTACGATTCAGTAGTTTCCTCTCAGCAGAAACACGACTGAAGCCAGAGCACCGAGACATCGGGGAGGTCGGCTTGTTGTGTGCTGTTGAGAATAAACACAAGTTGAGTTCTTGAACTGCATATTTTTCATTTTCAACTTTGATGTATTTTGTAGAGAACTTGAACGACGAGATTCCCCACAGCCAGGGGCACACAGGGGTCTTCTTTAAAGCAATACTCCATCTGAAATGTACCGGTTTTTATTCACATTTGGTGATTTAATCCGATATCTTCCCCTCCCTACTCAGATAATACCATTTTTTTTCTAACTCTGCTGCTCATATTGCAAGATGAACATTGTGATGTAAACATGGAAATAGCCACTTAGATTTGAGCTAAGATATGTCTCCATTAAGTACACCGCTTTGTTTGCAATCATCACACATTACAGCGCTTGCCTCACTCATTTTAGCAGTGATGAACTCATTTGGACTGAAAGTGTGAACACCTGGTTGCGGGATAGTCTCTGACCACACGGCCTCTTTGGTGCCCTCCACTACACCGCTCATGTCCTGCCAAATTACAATTAACCAGCCATTTATTTGTGCTGCTGTCACATCAGCTGCTTCTTGTTTTGTGCCACTCGACAACACACTGCTGCCCTGTCTCAAAAGAATCAAAAGACAGGACGGAGGCTTTTGTTCAGCAGCGAAACTCAGCAGTTTTCTTTGCCTGTCACAACTATAAATCAAAGTAATTCATGTGTTGTGTGTGCATACACGTGCATGCCTGCTGATAGGGAAAGTAATTGCTTACTCTAAATTAGTTAGGGCAAGTAGTGTGAGAATCTAATTCCACATTTATTACAATTATCGTTAATAGGTTTCTCCGTTGTCGGATGTGTTCTGAAATTGTGCGGAAATGAATTGGGCTGTCTGGGTTCAAATATTAAAATGAAATACAGCTCACAATGAAGTCGTTTAATGAAGTGAACACTTTCCAGTCGGCATGGAACACATCACTTTTATCCTGAAATGCATGAAGAGTTGATTTAGGATTTTATATTCATTGTATTCTTTCAATTTAAATCATTTCAATTACCTTTTTTACATCTCCACATATCTGCACAGTGACCCGATGAATACTAAAGAGAAGTCAATAAAGAGACAACAAAGCTATCACAAAAGGAGGGATATGACTTTCGGGATGATTCCTTGATCTTGTAGTTATATATTACAGAGACAAAAGAAAATCCTCTCATTCAACTTCTGAGGAAGGCATATCCAAGATGTCTCCCTTTTGGTCCGAGATTACAAATGATTAAAACAAAGGTTTTATTACATGTGAATCATAAAGATCAGGTCACGCAACCATTTCGAGGTCGAGTCCTGGATGGATTATTGAAAGGACGCAGGTCATGGTCAGGGGCGCCAGCCTGGTCTGGGAAAGATGTTTTCTCCCGGATAATATTCGTAAGTTGACGTATCGTGAATACGTTTCTAGTCAAAGTCAGTAGAAGTCCATGAATGCAGCAGGATGGGCTTGTTGGATGGGTCGAACAAACATGACTTTCATAAGTCAATGTTGACTTATTTCAATTTACGTCCATAAACTTATTAAATAACATAACAAACATACTTATTTTTAGGAAAAATGTGTTTTTACCAAAAAGTCTCTTAATAAGAGGCGGGATGGAGCGAAAGGTACAGAAAAAATATTTTATTTCCAAAATTTTGTCAGAAACTTATATCAACAATCTGAACCTTTTTAGTGGCAAAAACAAGTACTTTTATTGGATGTACATAAGATTGCGTTTTCGAATTTTTATACTAAATACAATACTGGACCAATTTGAAACAACACTTCTCATCGGACAGTGGCTCAGTGAAATGCAGGGATATCCTGATCTTGTTCTTTGCTCTTGGTCCTTTTAGAATTTGCTCTTCTTCAGAGTCTCCTTCTACCGTTTACCATCAGATGTCATGCCGGCAAGATGCTAGCACTCTATAGAAACATTCATAATCATAAATCACTTGAAAGGGTTGAAACTATATAACCTGCACCAGGAGATTCCTCTGATGAGTTCTTATAGTATTTTCTGTAGTACGAGTGTGGATTAGCTGTGACAGGGCACTTT
>JAFEUB010000376.1:220000-237621 GCA_024529925.1 Ophthalmolycus amberensis
GACGTGTAGTATACCGACTGAAAGTCACGTGGTATAATAACGGGTATCACAAGCGAGGAAGTCCACTCGGGGAAGGTGGGAGCGGTGGCGGTGGAACGACGGGTCAAACAAACAGGACTTTCATTCAGGAGACCGCAGTTCATGTCACTCGTGAGACCAAAAGTTCACATCGACTTTAAGCTTGTTTTGTGAGAAAGTTAGTTATGTTACGTTATGATTTGAACACAATCTGTGATCTGTTTGGAAGTAGCAACAGTAGTTGTGTTGACTCCACCCGACCAAGAGCTTCACAACGTTAACTATGAAGCATTGTGCGTTTCTGCAAGCGTGAGACGAGCTGATATGAAACGTATTTAATGCAGCGTTTATGTGATGGAGACTTGAGGGGAACATGGAAGCTGCTGAGACTGCAGCAACAAGTATTGTAAACTGTGCAGAACATTGTTGATGCGTGTTTTGTTAACGTCTGGTAAACGTCACCTGGACTGTGGCCAGGCACCAGAAACCAGGAAGAACCGGATTGTAAATGCTGCACACCCCAGTGAGTGTGTGTTTGGGGATGTTTTTGGCCCCTCTGGTCTTTGATTATTTCTGCTCACATCTGTGCCATCATTGACCAGTTTCAGTTGTAAGAAATGTTTAAAATAAACCTTGTGGGGACATCAGGCAACAACTTAATCGAACGGCAACGATTATAAATTTCATCTCCGAACTGTCGTCAAAAAGTGAAGTCTGAAACTAAACTCTAATCAGCTCAACCATCACCGAGTGTCCCCAAAACCCAAAATAGGTTTGCTCTCCTCCTTTGTTCTTATCACTGACACTTAACGAGCCTCCACACTCTTTCAATGGGACCTTATTTTGGGCTAAAGTTCAGGCTCGTGCACCTTCCAGTGCCTCCACATTCTGTACGTCTGGTCAATAAGAGTCTCAGACGCGTCATTGCCATGATATCAAAACAATACTTCAACCGCAAAATGATCATCTGCAGCAGTGGTACGTTGTTACTTTGAATTCTTGGAGAAAAACAGAAAAGTCTCGATGAATTGCAGCAAAACTCCAAAAACTCCTAAACGCATGCATCTTCACTGAAAACCTCAGAAACGTGGGCGAAGTGCTCCTTTAACTGCAGTTAGTGACCTGAGAGGAACAACTGAAGACCCTGCTGTTCATAAACGGCATCATCTCCAAACTGAACAATGATGTAATGTTCTAATACTGATGAGTCGGTCTTTTGAAAGGCTTGAAATGTCCACCGGAGGGCGAACGGCATCACCTGAGAGACCTCCGCTCGTCAGCGCGTTATCTCCACACTCGACCGAGAGCTTCTCGAGAACGCACGGCGCGATTCAAGTCTCTCTCTCCGTCTTTGTCTTTGTAGCATCGCTTACATTTGCACAACAGATAGTTCCGGAGACGAGAGGCCACCTGAACGTGAGGCTACTTCCTCCTGAAACACGCCGTGGTGTTGCTCAACAAGCTCCTCTCAGGAACTGCAACAGAATTCTCGACACAGAGCTCACACCGAAGTTATGAAAAGATGAAAGCATCGCTGAAAGCTTCCCGGCGAAGTATCTCGAATGCATCGATCAAAGTCTCGCTGATGAAAAGCGCTTTGTTCGCGCGAGTGTTTGCTGTGGCGTATTGAAGATATGTAAATATTAAGCAGGCTTGTTGTGCAGTCCTGTCATCATTCCTCTGATTCCTCTTTCCACTTGTCATGTGTTGAGCTTCAGCCTGACATCGCTCTCTCTTTGTGGTCATGACGGAAATACAAAACATGTTGGAAACTTCAGCCTCAAGTGCTCGCTCACTGCGATGAGAGAGACTGCTGACAATAGGGTTGATGCTACAGAGTGTGTGTGTGTGTGTGTGCGTGTGTGTGTGTGTGCGATGCTCATTTAAAGCCGGGCGCTAGTCTTTCGTCCTTCAATCGCCAATTAACAAGGGCCTATTTAATTGCAGTGGTTTGGGAGGGCATACAATTACCACTGGAGCTGAACCAAGCTAAACACACACACACACACACACACACAATTCTTCTTAATGAGCAGCACCATCAGCTCTCCTTTCTTCCTCTTTCATTTGCATTTTGCGCTCTCTCCTCCTCACCCTCCCACCTGCTCTGTGGAGGCGTTCAGATTAAACGTCCCCCCGTCGTCTTCGTCCTCTTCTGTCTGTCGCCTTCTGTCCTCTGACGGGTTTCCTTCAGAGCTGATGACAAATCTCCCGTCCTCTCCTTTTCTTTTGTCTCAGATGTTTCCTCTAACCTTCTCCTCCTCTTTCCTTCCTCTATTGCTTTCTCGCCTTTGCAGCCTGGCGTCACCAGAACGCTGTGTGAATTACACACACGTGTATTTTTGCGGCGTTCTTGCTTTTGGCGTCATCTCACGCCATCCGGTCCGTACTGACTGCTCTGTGTGATGATGAATGTTATGTGAATATGCTATTGATGAAAAAATGGCGCTCAGAGCAAGTGAGGAAGAGCAAACGGGGTCAAACAAACCGTCTCCTCGTTTGATATCTCAAATGACAGTCAGCAACACGTCACGTTTCCTCTCTACAAGCGTTCAGTCTTTCCTCAATACTTCAGTTCGGTTCAGACAACAGAACTACTTTTAGGAAAAAGATGGTTCAAATAACTCCCACAGTGCCGTCACTAAAGTCTTTACGTGACAAATGAATCCACGCTGACCTCTCATGTGACCGCGGCCTCCTGGACCGAGATGTTTTCTGTGAACGATTTGTTGCCTCCACATAACAGCGACTGTTTCAGATCAACGTTGTGTTGCTGATGACACACCTTTTGCTTTCAGTGCGTTTCAGGACAGGTGGACTGTGCTTCAACGTGGCGTGCTATGAGATCCCGCTGCGCCTCTTTCTTTATGCCCCGCCCCCTTTTCTTCATCTCTTCTTCCCGTACTTTTTCTCTGAGACCTTTCTCCTTATACACACATTATGAACTGTTTTAATTTCTCCGTTCGTATCCGTTACTGAGGAGCTCTGAGTGCATTCCTAACGAGGCCTCCCTCTCTTCTGTCCTCTCACGCAGGTTCTTATAAAGGCATGTGTAAGCAGATAGATCACTTCCCCGAGGATGCGGACTATGTGGCGGATGCTTCCGAATACTTCCTACGTGAGTCCTTCCATCCATATTCCAGTTTATTGTTTTCATCCATTAAAATGTTTAGTTTTAGGGTTAAGCCCCATTTTGGGTTTCTTTAACTTCGCTACCACTGTTTTACTGATATTCCTCTTTTCATGGAACTTGTTCAGTGTTTTTAAGCTCATTTTGTGGAAGACGTCTCCAGTACAGCCCAAAAAATGACGTTCCCACGTTGTGTAGTTAGGACCCAGGAGCAGTACGACAACACCAGGACTGGTATGATTTAAGTTCTTTATTGTCAACACACGACAGGCAGAATGTTCTCCGGAAGAATCAGCGACAGGATTGTCGTGGTCAAGGACAGAGAGGCTGAGTAGGTTACCAGGGCAGAGGCAAGGCGAGGTAGTCCGGGACAGGCAGGGTCGGCAACAGGGAATCAGTCCATGAGTGAGTGAGGGAAAGTTGAGCATGAATGCAGAGAACGATGTGGCAGTGAGTGTGTGTGAGGCAGGTTTACACAGTGAAGAGGCAGCGTGAGCAGGTGAGAGCGATGAGCTGATGAGTGTGACTGGCAGGTGCACTGAATGAACTGATGAGGTGAGTGAAAGGTGGATAGAAGTGACAGAGCTGTGACACGTCGGTAAACTTTCTCGATTACGTTTCGAAGGAAACATTTGTTCTCCTGGATTACGCTTCACAGTTTGAAACACTTGGTTTATGTTGTGGACTGTCACCAAACAGAACCTGATTGTGTTTCGTAAAAACATCAGAATGCTTGATTATTGAAGACACAGACGTAAATTAAAACCTCAACTTTTTGGTTTCACATGAAGACCAGTCTCCTCTGTGTTTGTTTGAAACATCCATCCACACAAAGCTCCGGACATGGAGTTCTGAGGAGTACGATTAGAAAAGAAAATATGCTTCAAAACGTTGTTTGGTTGTACGACACTGCTGGAATAGCACTGCCGTATCACCACTCATTCTACAATTCAAACACAATGTAATATGAAATAACAATAGTTTCAAGTGGACAATATATGGAATCTGTGGAATCCAAAGGAGGTTGAAGTTTAAGCAATCACTGAGATACAAGAATATGTCACCAGAAAACTGTTTGAGCTTGATGTGAGAGGGAAAGAGAGAGGAGATGGGGCACTGATGTGGAAGAGCAGAAAAGAGCGATGAAGACAAACTCCAGGAGGTGGAAGAGGACAGGACGAGGTGGCAGGAGACGGGTGAAGGCCAAGGAGAAGGGAAGGTTGAGGAGGTGAAGGACAAGGAGTAGGGTACCAGTGCAGTGCTGTTGCTGTCCCAGCGGCTTGCCAATTAGGACACTTTCTTCTATAAATACTCCGCTATATGGGTCACACCTCACTCCCTCTCCTCCTTCCTCCCATCCCTTTGCCTCCTCCCTCTTGCTTTCCCGTCCATCTGTCTGTCCGTCTCCACCGAGGCTCCCGTCCGTCAGCTGGTGGATGGAGGCCATGGGGTGGAGCGAAGGGGCTGATGGGGAACCGGACGGAGAGGGAACCAAAGCTGGGGGTCTCTTTCCAAAAAACACACCAGCTTCTATCGGGAAAGAAAAACTCTCGATCAATTGAAAATGAATGCAGCAACTATCTCTTCAACAATTCCCAATCGTGGAGGTGCAGCGTGTTGGGTTTCTATGTGAGGTGTGAGGATTTGTTATGGTCCTGTAGGAGCTCCTGAGCCGGGCCCTCCGTAGAGAGCAGTGTTTATACAGCCACTCGAAGGTGTGGAAGCCTCAACCGATGCCAAAAAAATGTACTCATTCAGATAAATAACCCCCCGGCAGAGATGAGACATCGATCAGCTGGTGCTCTGGTATCCGTTGCTCCCCCGAGGCCACTGGAACAGCAGTAGCAGGCGCTGGAAGACAGAAGCTGCTATTCATTTTGAATTACTGTATTTTGTCCGGATGAACCACCGACCCTGCATATTTCCTTCCGCTCCCGCTGTGCGTCGTCATGGCAACCATTTGAAATATCTGTGCTCGTGTGTGTGTGTGTGTGTGTGTGTGTGTGTGTGCTCTGTGAGGTATCGGTGCACTCGAGTTTGGGACTAAATCTCATGAACTAGCTGAGAAATACGGTACAAAAGACAGACTTTTGTTTTTGTGATGCAGTTCAATTTGGCCTGAAAATGTCCCCAAAAAAAAGTAAGAAAAAGGGGTCGGCGATTGGGTGAGACCCTGGATGGAGAGGGTCCGTGGATTGCTACATACGCTATTTATTTTTGTCTCGTTCCACATTGGGGTGTCGGGTCTCATGTGTTGTCTTATTCTGTTTGTTCACTGAGCAACCACTTCTATGGATCGCTCGGTTACAGAATCACCATTGTAAATGCACTAACACACTGACTCCTGCACTCTCTGCTTGTTGTTTCCCTGCAATCATCAGTGATATGGCAGTCAAAGCTCATTTGCTGTAAGTCAATAACGGTGTCGGCTAAATTACGAAAAATGACAATATAAAGTGTGGATGATGACACTGTGACAGATGGAAGCGATGCAACAGTTGTTCATCGAGGCAGGGTTTTCTCTATCACTCACTCGCACACATTCCCCTCCTGGAAGCCTCCCAACACGACTACAGCGACTTGGTCGGGTGCCTCGCTGCACATTGGCTGAGAGAGGGAAGACCGCTTCTCCTCCACAACTCCCTGCAAGTGTTGATTCGCCCATTCTCAGGCTTCTGCTACCTGAAATTTCGATCGTATTGTTTTTACTGTCAGACGCCTGAGATACTGATATGAAACAGATTGCCGAGGAAGCTCAGGGAACTATAGCGCTGGAGTGTTTGTTGACAAGTGGGCTCCTGATATCCTCAATGCAATGATAGGTGTCCTCAAACAGCAGAGTTATTACAGGCAAATCCACACTGCATCATACAGGACACAAAGACTAAAATAGTGTTTCTGCAGAGTTTGGACAGGTTTGACATGAACCCTCATACCTAATCTAGAAAATGCATTTTAATTCGGTGTTTAAAATGTGTTACTTACTTACTGACACTTTTTATTGCGATCTAACGCTCATGCACTTCGTCATTTTTTCTTATGCATATTTTTGTTCAAAGTCTAGTAAAATACAACTTCTTACTTCCAAATGCTCCTCGGACAATAGAGGACCGATTGTACTAGATTATTCCCAAATACATATTAGTCTTTCTAATAACTATCAACTATACCCAGTCCAGGATGGAGCCGTAGAAAACATACAAGAAACCCCACATGCACAAATTAATTTCTTTAAATGAGAGACGTAATCTGAAGGGGACCCAAGAAAATTTGACCCGATCCAAAGTGTGGTTGTCTCAGAAATAGTGTAATAGAGGAAAAGCAAGAACACAGGCAGCAGCATGAATGATGCACAACCGATTAACAAGCAGCCACAGTCACAAACAGTTGTGATCAGGCGGCAACCTCCAGTTCTGAAGAGTGAAGTCAAAGCTTCATGTGTTAAAGCTGCATTCTCTCTAGTGACCACCAGGGGGCGACTCCTCTGGTTGTATAGAAGTCTATGAGAAAATGACTCTACTTCTCTCTTGAGTTATTACCTCAGTAAACATTGTAAACATGAGTTTATGTCTCAATCTCTAGTTTCAAGTCTTCTTCAATACAGCATGATGTTCATTTAGTACATTATGGTCCATTTAGAGTCACACAGACCATAAAGCAGGGGATGCTTTAGGGCGGGGCTACACGCTGATTGACAGGTCTCTACCACGGTGTTGTCCGGTCTGGGAGTCCTTGTTTCCGTCTCACAACTTTAACCCTTTCACAGTGTGTTTGCACTCAATGACAGTAAATTATAACATCTTGGTTGCCCAAAAATGTCTAATTCAGCATTCGGTTGTACTCTCGTGTCACTTCTGATTGCAAAAACCAAAATGCCGAACTCGTTGCTGAAAAACTTTACTCTACAAACCAATGGGTGACGTTATGGCCACTTCTCTTTTAGAGCTTATGGTTTGCAATATGATACTAATGGACTAAGAACAAATTTCATAAAACTAAATAAAAAAATAACTTTAATGAAGCGCCAACACTTTCTGCAGCAGCTGGACGACAGAAAATGATATTTTTTAACCAATTGGATATCAAATCCCAAGTAACTTAATAACAAAGAAAATGTTTAGTCCTGCTTTGATTTTTACTTTTAATTCTAGCATGTGATCAGAGCTGAGAGTATGCTTGGATTCACTGAGATAGTCATTATTTATACATGAACCACTAAGATTTCAGACGATTCTACACCAGCATGGTAAACTGTAACCACTGTCCTCTATATCGTGCTGTAGTGAAGGAATGGGGTGGTGGCTCTGTTCTCTCTCTCTCTCTCTCTCTCTCTCTCGCTCGCTCGCTCTCGCTCTCTCTCTCTCTCTCTCTCTCTCGCTCTCTCTCTCTCGCTCTCTCTCTCGCTCTCTCTCTCTCTCTCTCTCTCTCTCTCTCTCTCTCTCTCTCTCTCTCTCTCTCTCTCTCTCTCTCTCTCTCTCTCTCTCTCTCTCTGCGTGGCTGCAGTAGATAGTACTGCTGCAGGAGGAAGGCTGACTGCTCGCCCTTACATAACCACATGTACAAATTCACCCAGAGAGAGGAGGGCGGGGGTGGCGGGGTGAGACGGCTTTAGAGAGCGAGAGACGTCCATCCTCTGAAGCTGATTCTGAAGCTGTTAAAAAGGTGAATCCACACCAATGACACACGGCCAGAAACCACTGCTATGCTGCGTGGTGTTTTGGACAGAACCCAGTCAGTGATGTTGCAAAAGGTTGTCCAGTGTTATGTTGTTCCTTAGTTAAAGACAACCGATGCACCATCGAGTCTGCAATCATAGCCTCAACAAAAAGATCTCTTGTGCCTTCTCTTGCCTAGTTGGACAACTTCTGCAACTTGTTCTGTGACGTTGGCCTTTATGTTGGCAGAACAACAGCCTACAAGTCATTTTCAAAGGAAGCAGGTGACATGAAGCTACAAACTAACCCCCCCCCCCGTTCATTCCAACAAAACTTGGATGTTTTGCAACTAAATGCACATAAGATTCACCCCAGCCTGCTGAGACTCTGATGATGTCCTACATAAGCCAGTTTTTGATGTATCGTCTGAAGTCCAGCACATCTCTTGAGCCTGTCGGCTATTATTGCACATGAAATCCCGTTGTCCTTGAAACCCTGAGCTGCTATTTGTTATGGCAGAGTTAGGGGACAGTAGTCTGTCTCTCTGTCACCACGATGAATTCATGTCCATTCACTATACTCACAAACAAATGAGGTCGGATTATAATTGATCGTATCATTTATGCATTTATTTATGTGCGGCACGGTTATCTGTGTGAAACATGTCACAGAGTGGTTTCAGAGTTGATAGTAAAGGTGTTTTCAGTGTTACATTAAAACTATGTGAAGTGTAGAATACTTGGCTATTACTAAGAATGTGATTACGCCATCGTATGTTTGGTTGCATGGTTGTGTGCGTAACAAAATGAATGTAGGATAGTACAGCGTGTGTGTATATGCAGGGTTAGATGGAAAGGGTGTAAAGTATATAACACAGTGTGAATCTGTTTTTGTAAGTGTAGGTGTGTGTAGGTGTGTGTGTGTGTGAGTAAATGTGAGTAAATGCATTTAGTTACTTTACATCAGGGACCTTAAACCTGAACCTATTTATTTTCCTCAGGGTGCAGTGTGTAAGATCTGGCCAGAATTGTTGCACGTCGTCTTTGTATTGTGTTGCAGAGATATCTACTGATATCTACTGACACTGTTTTGTAATACCACTTGTACCTGAAGAGGCGATAGTGAGTCACTGTTGCATCCCGTCTGTCCACAAAAACCACAAAAAAAGTGGAGGATCTGCACTAACGTCCTCACTCATAAGGTTAAAATTGCGGTCCTCACGAAGATAGAAAAAGAAGACAGCACACACACACAGTCCTGATTTGCTCTGAAATGAAAGCAGTGTGCAGTCTTTTGCTATAATATAAAGCCGTTGCTATAATTAGACCGCTGGATCCTCGTATATTATACTCTGGATCGAGATGTGAGGAGAGGCGTGACGTCACCCGCCGACGACGTCACGCGACCGGCTGATGCCACCGCAGATATTTTTGGGAGCCGAGTTGTGACGTGGAGGCATATCACGATTTACACGAGTAACACGACATGATAATGACTGGCAGGCTGAGCAAGCACCCTCCTGTGTGTGCGTGTGTGTGTGTGTGTGTGTGTGTGTGTGTGTGTGTGTCCAGCATTCATACGAACACATCTGCTCGGGATTGTGTGTGTTTGTG
Source organism: Ophthalmolycus amberensis (assembly GCA_024529925.1). Classification (NCBI taxonomy): domain Eukaryota; kingdom Metazoa; phylum Chordata; class Actinopteri; order Perciformes; family Zoarcidae; genus Ophthalmolycus; species Ophthalmolycus amberensis. The sequence continues at coordinate 229,417 of JAFEUB010000376.1, forward strand.
TTCATGCTCAAATGTTTCTTCTTCCCTCTCAATAAGATATGGTAATTTTCAACAAAAAAAATTATTGTGGTGAACACGTATGTCAGCTTTACATGGACGCACACACACACACACACACACACAGTTGGTTATTCCCCTGTAGCTGTTTTGCCAAGTTCCCACTACCACATGTTCTTTGCTGCTGGGCTCTCCCACGTGGGCGAAATGTGTGTGTATATGTGTGTGTGAGTTAGAAGTTAGATGAGTGTGTGTGTGTGTGTGTGTGTGTTTGTGTGTGTGTGAGAGCGAGCAGATTGTTCCTGCGTGGGAAGTATACAGTGTGTATGGGAAACACCCCACTTTGGAGAGTGAGCAAGTGAGTGGGTGGGAGGCTGATCGATGAGTGTGTTCACTTTGTAGCTTGTTGAGCTGATGTGTGTGTGTGTGTGTGTGTGTGTGTGTGTAACAAAGAAATGGGGGGTTGCTGCACTGTACTGTATTTTGTGTGTGTGTGTGTGTGTGTGTGTGTGTGTGTGTGTGTGTGTGTGTGTGTGTGTGTGTGTGTGTGTGTGTGTGTGAACCCAGGGAGCTCCCATGGTGGTGTCCACCCCCGCTTCTATAATTCAGCCACAATTACAAGGCTCTCCTCTGCCGCAGCTAATGAAACCATAAGTCAGCCAGAGACACACATACGCACACACACACACACACACACACACACACACACACAACCAGACAAACACACACCACTGCAGCAGAACCAACCGAGCAGTGGGAGAAATGAAGAGGGGAGTTGAAAGTGTAACAGAGAATTAAAAAAAGGTTTGAGAGACGGAGGAAAGGAAAGAGATCGTTTTGGTGTGTGTGTGTGTGTGTGTGTGTGCGTGCGTGTGTGTGTGTGCGTGCATGCTCTGCCTTCTGCCTCATTAACATCTCGGAGCCGTAGTGCACAGTACATATTGACTCACATGGTACAAGGATGACAGGACGCCACACACAGTGTTGCTTAACTTTTGTCAATTTGCACAGAAAATGAAAGACAAAAGTAAACAGAAGCTCGTTCGCTTCTTTACCACCTGTGTGTTTATGCATTTGTGTAATGACATGTCACACAGCCGATGACGAGTGATATTTATGATTAACTGTGAGGCAAATATTCTTGGAAAATCACTCATCATCATCATCATCATCATCATCAAGACTCCCTCCTGTTTCAGTATGTTTCAGTGATATAAGTTCTCGCGAGCTAACTCTCTTTAAAGTAGCGTCAGTCAAACAATAATCCTCCAGCTCTGCGTGGTTCGACGGGGGAAACATTACAACAATATTACAAATCGCTTATTGCTTTCAAAATGTCTCCGTCGTCCTCCATGTGCTCAGCTGCGTTACTGAAACTACAAGGGTGCGCTTGTGCTGACCGGGGATATGGTAACAATAGTTTTGGGGTAAAGGTGGGTAATTTACTGCAGTGGTTTATCAGCGACCACTTTCATTGATTGAGGAACACACACACACACACACACACACACTGTTAATGGATTTGGCACACACAGTGGCAGAGACATCCCACCAGTTCATAAATCTTCACCCTTCTGAAAATAATTGTAATAAAATGAACTGTAAAGTTCATCAGGCAGCGATCATCACGTGCATCTATTGGCCAGGATGCGCTCACTGAACCCCCTAGTGGCCGTAGCCCAAAATGCACATCGGGATTTAAATATTATCCATATTTTTTACAATAACACAGACCTAAAAATGTATTATACTTCCTTACGCGATGAGCCAATCAGGACTTTTAGATAAAGGACTATAGTTGTGCTCGGTTTATACTGAAGGCTGAACAACAGCTGCAGAGACAAATGTTTCACTGCGCTAGAATGTGAAGCCTGAAGCTAACGGAGAAAATCCCACAACCATGAAGTCAGAGGTTCAATCCCCGCAGCAGCCTCGAGCATCCTCGACGAAGACGGCAAAAAAAAAACACATTTGCAGACGTCTCCGCACGCTGCGACTGCTGACGCTCGCTCACTTTCAACTCACCCGCTCGCCGTCTCTTTGTCTCTGAGCTGCGATGCGCTCAGTTGGCGGGCTGCGCCTGGAGGCCAGCGCATTGGGTTAAAAAGGCTTCCTGGTAAACTCTCTGGCGTCTGCTTAAAAAAACACAAGTGCAGAGAGAGAGAGAGAGAGAGAGAGAGAGAGAGAGAGAGAGAGAGAGAGAGAGAGAGAGAGAGAGAGAGAGAGAGAGAGAGAGAGAGAGAGAGAGAGAGAGAGAGAGAGAGAGAGAGAGAGAGAGAGAGAGAGAGAGAGAGAGAGAGAGAGAGAGAGAGAGAGAGATTGCTCGAGGCAAAGCAGCTTCACAGAGAAGTGGAGGCCTGCAGCTTTCTTCTCTTCTTTACACTTTTATCCGTCTATCTTTTTGTATTTAGTCAATTTCAGTTTCCCACCGAAGTTGCTTTTTTTGTATCGCTCTTCATTAAAAGCTAAAGTCTTAACTGTCACTGTTTTGCTGTCGACTTCATTTTCATGCATCTTTTTGAAAAATAAGCGTGCGCCTGAGGTCCATCCGTGCTCTAAGATACATTATTATCCAGAACAGTTTGGGATTAGAAGTTAAAACCTTTGTGAGCTTTACAAAAGACTACAATGGAAAAAAACACTTCAAACATAACTGAAAAAAACCTGCCAATGAAACGTTTTTTAGATATTGTGAAATAATAATGAATAGTGACGTAATGACGCCGTATACGTCTCTGGTACCTGTCAATCACCGTGTAGCCCCGCCCTACAGCATCCCCTGCTTTATGGTCATTTTCTCATAGACTTCTATACAATCAGAGGAGTCGCCCCCTGGTGGTCAGTAGAGAGAATGCAGCTTTAACACATGACGCATCGGATTCACTCGGCAGAACCGGAGGTTGCCTGTAATGCTCAAACATATTAATTTTCTAGTTAACAAGATACTCAAGAAGAACGTGTAACACAGATGAGGAGGAGGAGGAGGAGGAGGAGAAGCTTGGTGCAGTGCCAACTCTGAGGTCACCTTAATATCTGATATGCTTCAGTGAATGGAACCATCACAGTTTGGCCACACGAGAGAGAGAGAGAGAGAGAGAGAGAGAGAGAGAGAGAGAGAGAGAGAGAGAGAGAGAGAGAGAGAGAGAGAGAGAGAGAGAGAGAGAGAGAGAGAGAGAGAGAGAGAGAGAGAGAGAGAGAGACCGAGAGAGCGAGAGAGACCGAGAGACCGAGAGAGCGAGAGAGAGAGAGAGAGAGAGAGAGAGAGAGAGAGAGAGAGAGAGAGAGAGAGAGAGACCGAGAGAGAGAGAGAGAGAGAGAGAGAGAGAGAGAGAGAGAGAGAGAGAGACCGAGAGAGCGAGAGAGCGAGAGAGAGCGAGAGAGAGAGAGAGAGAGAGAGACCGAGAGAGAGAGAGAGAGAGAGAGAGAGAGAGAGAGAGAGACAGAGAGAGAGAGAGAGAGAGAGAGAGAGAGAGAGAGACCGAGAGAGCGAGAGAGAGAGAGAGAGAGAGAGAGAGAGAGCGAGAGAGAGAGAGAGACCGAGAGAGAGAGAGAGAGAGAGAGACCGAGAGAGCGAGAGAGAGAGCGAGAGAGAGAGAGAGAGAGACCGAGAGAGCGAGAGAGAGAGAGACCGAGAGACCGAGAGACCGAGAGAGAGAGAGAGAGAGAGAGAGAGAGAGAGAGACCGAGAGACCGAGAGAGCGAGAGAGAGAGAGAGAGAGAGAGAGAGAGAGAGACCGAGAGAGCGAGAGAGAGAGAGAGAGAGAGAGAGAGAGATTTTGGGTATGACGGGTGAGAAAGTCTACTACGGGTGGGTCAAACTAACACAGGACTTTCACCCAGGAGACCGCTGTTGTTGTCCCGTGTGGCTTTACGCTTGTTACGTAACGGTACATAATAACGCCTGCTGAGGGTGGTTGTTATTTATTTATGCTAGTTATGCTACGTTGTTGCGTTACCTTATTATTTGAACACAAACACAATCTTTTTTTCAAGCCTTAACCGAGTACTTTTGTTGCCTGAACCCACGTTAACCATGAAGCATCCTCTGTGTCTGCAAGCGAGACACGAGGCTCATATGTTCAGAAACATCAACATTCAGTGTATTCTGGGGGTTTCACAGAAACACACAATGACAACATTGAATCATCCTTTAAGCTAGGTTGTGGTTAGATTCTGCAACCTACTGCATTAATTAGCACCCACTTAATGTTGCATTTAAAATGCTGCTGATTCCGCTTAAAAACAAAGCAGTTCACGGCAACGACAGCAGAGCATTTAGTGGTCCTCTGCACAGATATCATTTAAAAACATTAGCTTTAATAATTCATTAATCTTACTTATTGCAAAGAACGAGAACTACAGACGGGAAAAAGGGAAGAATCTGATATATCTTCAACAAGGGAAGCAGAATCAAGCAGGAAAAGTTCAGCAATGTGACGTTGGTTCGCCTCAGAAACCAGATCGAGCTTCCCCCCCCCCCCCCCCCCCCCCCCCCCTGAGGGCCAATCAGCACACCGGCCGCGCAGACAGACAGCTGATGGACGGACGGATGGGGGGGGGGGGGGGGGGGGGAGGAGACGGACGGAGAGATGGAGAGGTGGACACTGCACAACGGAGGAGAGATCTTTGAGAGGAAGGAACGAGAACAGGACGGTTTTTTACGAGGAAATATTGGGGGAAGTAGTCGTGGTGGCGTGTAATGAAATGCAGAATATACTCTTTTTAAAATGTCATTTTATCCAATTGACTGGGAGCAATATATTACTAATAACTTAAAGGTCTGTCACACATATCCTCCATCATTTGGTCATCCATATTATATGTAACAATAACTGACAATAAGGACAAGCACAACTATTTTGCGGTGAATTGTTTTGTTTTGGTCATCATCTCTATAAGTTTGTAATAAATCTGACCAGCTGACTGTGTATATTTGTTGTTTCTTTTTTTTCCAGTGATGTTTCTCAGTATACGGTTGTTATAAACAACATGAACAATGGCCAAAACTACAGAAATACACCACATTCTCTCAAAAAATAGTGTTTCTGCAAACCACTGATACGCTGAATGTCGACAATGTTTTTATTTGGTCCGAGCGAGTGACGTAGTTTATCAGCCTTTAATAGAAGTCACATGGTTTAATGAGTATGCACATCATCTATCATTTGGTAATCAATAACATTTTTAACAAAAATAATATCTACAGCACGTGTCCAGTGGAGATAACTATGACAATGATTTTTGCCTTGATGTGTGTGTGTGTGTGTGTGTGTGTGTGTGTGTGTGTGTGTGTGTGTGTGTGTGTGTGTGTGTGTGTGTGTGTGTGTGTGTGTGTCCAGGCGCTGTCCGAGCCTCCAGTATCTTCCCCATCATGAGTGTGATCCTGCTCTTCATGGGGGGGCTGTGCATCGCCGCCAGCGAGTTCTACAAGTCACGCCACAACATCATCCTCAGCTCCGGCATCCTCTTCGTCTCCGCAGGTACGAAGGGAAGCAGAGGAAGGAGGCGAGGAAGGGGGGAGGGAAGGAGGCGAGGAAGGGGGGAAGGAAGGAGGGAGTGGGAGAGGGAGTGGAGAGGGTTGTGCAGAATGAGCAGGAGGTGTCGAGGTGAAAGTGTGAGGGGGGGGGGGGGGAGGGAGGGAGTAATATGGAAAAAGGTAGATGGAAGAGCAGAGAGGATTATGGAGAAAAGACGTAGAAGTATATTTGATGTACTTTAAATAAATGGATGGAAACGGACACAGAACTGCACAGATGACAAAACAAAGATCCTTAATCTTGCAAGCATTGATTTTTGGGTCAATTTGTCATCAAGTTAAATATATCAGCTTACATCATTGATAGGGCTAAAGTTAAAGCCGCCATTTGAGCTAAAGTCCAACATTTACACTTTTAGCTGTTGTGTGTCCACCTGCTCCTGAGCTAAATATATCTCTTCAGCCGCTAAACGCTCCACTGTGTTTACATCGGTGCTGAGCAGGCAGTGTACAGGACAGAATATTTACTGAAAACTATGTGCAAAAGCACCATTACAAGAGTGGAACAGGACAGAAAGGTTCCGGCCTTTACCACCAAATGAGCTAAAGGGAGCTTCAGATTCTTGTGATAATTATATGTTGGTTCATCATTACGAGCAACCATCAGAATCATAGACTGTATATAAGAAGTGGACATCGTGACATTACCCATCGGTTTGTGGACCGTAGCTTTGAAGCCTTGAGTTTGGCGATATGGCCGTCGCCATCTTGGATTCTTGCAACCAGTGAACAGGAAGTGACCATATCTGGACTGAGGAGGAGTGACGTAGAGCCACTGTGTACCTGTCAATCACCGTGTAGCCCCGCCCTAAAGCATCCCCTGCTTTATGGTCTGTGTGACTCTAAATGGACCATAATGTACTAAATGAACATCATGCTGTATTGAAGAAGACTTGAAACTAGAGATTGAGACCATGAACTCATGTTTACAATGTTTACTGAGGTAATAAATCAAGAGAGAAGTAGAGTCATTTTCTCATAGACTTCTATACAACCAGAGGAGTCGCCCCCTGGTGGACACTAGAGAGAATGCAGCTTTAACACACTTGAAGACGGCTTCACTTTTCAGAATCGGAGGTTGCCGCCTGCTCAGGATACAGGAATAAATACAGCTGTAGTTCAGGACAAACAAGTTAAACTGAATCCGTCCCCAAAGAAAGATGTCTGGACACGAGAGACGGCTGAATGCACACGATCGCGACGGCACTCGCTGAGCAGCAGGTGACGTGTTGCGTCGCGTTGGACGATGCGCGCAGCACACAGCAGTCGCCTCAGGACAACGCTAAGGAGACAAAGATAGCGCAGGTTGCCATTTTGCCCGAGCCGCTTTGTGTGTGCGTGTGTTTGTACTCTGGTTCTAGGCCACGGCCTACTGTGCTGCACTAGATCACTAGTTCCCCTCCAAGTCAGAAGAGATGCGGTTCGCTCTGTTTCTCCGTCTGCGTCTGTCTCTCTCGCCCTGTTGCTAGGCTAAGAGGAGGCCACTGGGATTACACTCTATAAATAAGGTGTCCCTGATACTCTCCTGCTCTGATCCATCTCGATCATCTCACACCTCCGTCTGCTTCTCTGCCTCTTTGCACGGCATCGTTGTCACTGTTTATCTGCATAGTTTCTCCTTTTTGTCCGTCTGTCCGTGTGTTTATTTCTGGCTGCACACAGACAGAGTGATGTTTCACAAGAATGACAGATGATCAAAACAGGGGGGGGGGGGGGGCAGAGGAAAAAGTGAGGCTGATGAGGAAAGATCGGCAGTGGGTTTGAAATATAATACCAGAGATAAACGTGAGGCTGAATCTGCCCCACTTTCAATCTCAAAGAGGGAGCGAGAGCTATGGGGACAACAGAGAGAGAGGACGTCTGGTCGTCAACGGTAGTTAAAATCCTGCTTTTCTCCCTCAACTACAGCTGATTCTTTCAACAGTCCTGCTGCTGACACACATGCAATAAGTTACTGGTTTATTTGAGGATTTCATTCATCAGCTGTCTTCATCTTCTCAGTCTGGAAGCTCAAAAATGTCAAGTTAAATTAATGATAGCAAGTAATGCTATGGTCATTGATGGATGACTGTACGAGTCTACTGGGCACAGACCCAAAGGCCAAAAGTGTCAGGTGCACTCCTGGCATCGATCAAAGAGACACGTACCAACCAGGAAGAGACTCATGATGATCCCAAAGAAACAGCAACAAAGACGTGAAAACAAACACTACAAAGAGACAAAATAGGCAAAAAATAAGTGCAAGAAGACCAAAACAATTAGAAATAGACACAAAATGACAACAAAGAGACTTAAAACAACTACAAAGAGACAGAAAACGACTACAAAGAGACACAAAACGACTACAAAGAGACAGAAAACGACTACAAAGAGAAACAAATCAATTCCAAAGAGACGTAATGCAACTACAGAGAGATGGTAAATAACTACAAAGAGACAGAAAACGACTACAAAGAGAAACAAATCAATTCCAAAGAGACGTAATGCAACTACAGAGAGATGGTAAATAACTACAAAGAGACAAAACGACTACAGAAAGGGGAAAAGCAATTTCAATCACACAAATAAAAGCCAGAGACGCACAACATTACCACAAAGAAACGACGACAAAGGTCTGCGTGTCTTTCTCCATGATTATGGTCACACCATTCGCAATTACACGTTAATAATAA
>JAFEUB010000377.1:0-145000 GCA_024529925.1 Ophthalmolycus amberensis
AAACAGTTTGGTGTGATCAATAACGGGAGGTCGCTGGGGGACTGGACCTCATGGTCACAGATGGGTCGGGTTATTACTGGACAGAGTAGCAGACGATGGATGACACAAAACACTGATGGAGAGTAACTGAAGCCTCTGGACACAACTCTAACATATGATTAACAGCATGAAATATGAAACGTGTCCAACACATATCGAGCTATAGCTCCAAATACTACAGATGTTATGAATCTGATGAAATATTGATATGATATGCGTTAAAGCTTCAACTGCATTTGATGTGAAGCGACCAAGATTATTTTCTCCAGAGAAGAAAGGAGTTTTAAAGAGATTTACATTTAGTATCGACAGGCTGTGAACATTGAGGACTGAATGTCTTCTCAGCTAAAACATGTGCTTCCCGACCAACTGGATCTTTGAGTTTGACTTATTGTTAACTTGCTGAACATTCGTGAATCGGACAGGGATTTGAAACTGGGTTCATATCGGTTAAGACGCTGTCGCCCATAATCGGAAAAGAAAAACTAAACCGATCGTTCTTGTGTTCAGGTTTTCTTCCGCGGAGCGTCGGTCAACGCCGTCCGAGGCTTCCCGATGAGCGCCACCATGTTCCTGACCTACGAACTCTCCCTGCAGTTCTTCAGGAGTTTCTAGGACGGAGGAAACATTTGGGTATTGAACTGGAATCACATGCGACATTGTTTGGCAAATGAGCAAACAGGCCCCAGTTTCTCTGAGACAACAGATTGGTAGCAGCTGATGCTAACGTGCACTGAACACTTTGAGCTCTCTGATGTAGACGTCGCTGACCTTCTCGCCACTCAAAGATTGGTCGTTCATTTTTGGACTGATGATGTTTAAATAGAGTAACTGCTTGATTCGGTGTCGACGAATCCAATATAGCGTCATGATATTATTTATCAGCTCATTTACGCTACAGGAACAACACTCAACTACCCGGAACCTAAAACCTGCCGATAGCTAGTTACCGTTAGCTGTTAGCTGTTAGCAGCCGGTGGGCAGCAAAGTCCTGCTTGGCTAAATAACGGAGCTAACAGCTAACGTTAACGGAGTTTGCATTGAACAACACTATGATGCGTTCAAGCTCTATTCAGCAAACATTTGCATTGGATGAAGGCAAATTCTAACGTTATGATGATGTGTTCATTTAGGTTTTTGTCGAGAAACTTGAATTATTCCAGTTATTTGAAGGAAATATTCTCACAGCTGTGACTTGTGCTTGATGTCGGCCATTATGCAAGTCCAGGTATCATAGCTGGTATCAGGAACACCTCTATAAAGTAGTACTTTAAGTTTTAAATTACTGAGAAATAGGACACCAAAGTCATCGATGTGATCCTGGGGGTGTACTGAACATTTAGCTTTACTTCTAAAACTTTACCTCACAAGTCCTTCTGGAATCTCTGGGAGATTAGTGATTATTATTAAAATAACTATTTTTTGTACTAATACAAATTGCAACAATTGAGTTGCTGAAAGTATCGTAACTAGTTACGAGTAACTTCTCCGAGTGTAAAATATCTTAACTGCTAGCCTGTGCAACGAGCTGTTCGTGAAGCTGATGCCGTTGCTAAATGCTAACATATTAGCATTACAAAGCTAACCGGGAACTCATGGATGATTTTGGTGTCAAGGGATCAAAAGTATTTGACCAAAGAGCTCTGTGTGCTGCTCTTGAAGCAGTTCGGAGGGATTGAAGTTATGTTGTTTGGAATCTGTCCTGAAACATATTTCATACTTAAAATGAAACTGCAGCTTTTTCATGGTACAAACCTTGATTCTTTTGTGTGAGCCTGAGACAAAGCAGAAGTACATGAACCGATATCAAACAGCTCTCATATTTAAGTTGGAGACGTTTATGTTAGTAACTATATTTGTACATGTACGGACCCTCCACACCTTTTAAAATAGACAACTGTATGTATCCTGTAAGGGCAGTTGCTGTTGAAATAACGTCCATACGTTCCCTTCACTTTTGAACAAAATGTAACTTAGTTTTAACCGAGACGTGTTGCGACATGCACATCACCAAATCGATGCTTTTGGTGATCGTCTGGTGTTTGTGGATTATTGTATCATTGAGAAGGGAGTCGTGCTGGATGGACATTTTCAACACAGCCGCATAAAGTTATCATTTTTGATTTGTTTCAGTTCAGTTTGACTTCAGTTTAAATTTACATTTCATTGATTCAAGTGTAATGAGTGCATTGACGCGTTTTAGAATATTTCTTGAAACAATCATATTCAAAACCAGTTGATTTTGCAGTGAATGAACTGCTCTTACGTTGTATTAATGACTCGTCCGTCCGTTTCATACATTAATTGTCTTCCAATGCACATGGACTGTGTGTGCGTCTGTAAATATTATCTTTGTGTTTCTTATATTAAGAAAAGGGAGTTTAACGAGTCAATTTTGACTTCACCTTTTTCATTTAATCCCGTGATTCAGCTACTATGACCTACTGCAGCAAAGCTACATTATTGTTTGAAGAACTACTAATTTGCAGCTTACGATGCACAAAATAAGTTTCATTGTAAAATGTGATTCACCCAAGACTGAAGAAATCCTCACTCTGAAGGATTAAAAACACATTGACACGAGGAGTCGTGGGTCTGAAGACATAAACCAACAGTCGCTTCACATTTTGGAGTGCATACTTTCAGAGGAATTGTCTTTGCCTGCCTATTAGCTATGTTCTAATATGTTCTGTCATGTAAATACTTGTAAATATATGAATATACCATTTCAGACAGAAATGTGTTATTGTAAATAAATAAAGCTTTTAAACACACGAGTGTTGCTGCTTCTTCTCTCAATGGATACGTCTCAGAATAACGTGACTCGCTGTCACGTGTCCATTGCAGCATAAAGAAAATGAATTGTTACGAGATAAAGTTGATGCTCTCACAGGCGTGACGTTGGCCCACTGCCTGCAGACTGCTGATAAGAGTCTGAGGCTCTGGAACACTGTTATGACTACAGTAAACTGTATGCTCTGTGTTTGTTGTGTACAGTAACTTGAACCTCCCTGTGATGTTACACTGTCCACTAGATGGCAGCATTTTAAAACACAAAGTTCTGCAGCGGTTCATTATCTGCCTCAGTTCTGTTTCTCTGCATTCAAACTGGATGTCCACCGGACAATCCTGTTATATATATATATATATATATATAATGTCTAAAAAAGTCATAGCATAGTATTTAGAGAAAAATAATAAAGTTATAGTAGAGTATGTTGAAAAAGGCCAAAAAAGTCACAGTATAGTAAGACGCCATTGACAGGCGACCGCATGAAACGGGTTAATAACTTGATTCAAGTGAAGGATTTCTAAACTGTTTATTAGAAAGTCATTGTACAGTCCTGTAAAATAAAATCCAAATATTTAAGCATACAAAACATGAACAAAATTCCTAAAATTACAAAGTCGCAACTTTAATCTTTCAGCTGATTTGAATAGAAATGAGTCTGGAATATACACCTGAACATAAATATTTGGGAAATACTTTTGATGAATTTATGACCTTTGAAGATGGAATTAAAATCTCGGCAGGTTCAGAAAGTTACTCGCTAGATCTGAAGAGAAATGGTTGAAAGAAAGAAAACCAAGCTTATGAACCTGTTGTCTAATGAAGCGCAGTTATGGCACAGCATTCTATGTTCTAGCAAAAGTATGAAGGGGTCAAAGGTCTTTAGTTTCCCGCTGAGGTCCGGAACCCTTCGTCTGAACTTTGAAGAGGGCAGGTTTTAAAACATCCGGAAGGAAAACGTGTGAATTATGCAAATTAGGAGTTGAGAATTAATCACGTTTTTGTCCTTGCGGTGAGTTAAGAATGTCTATCAAACGAACGTCCAGAATCCAGAAATGTTCTGGTGCACTGACGCAAAATGAAATAACTGTTGAATATGAATTATTTTAAGTTGTATGTTGCTACTCTGGTTTCTTAAAATAATGTTACTATTTGGGCTGGGAATATTATTAATGCATGACACAACAATAAATAACAAACCCAGCCTTTGTGTCCTCGAACAAAACACTGAATATTTCACAGAAAATTAAATTAAAACAACAAATCTGGAAGTCCACGTTTTCTTCTTTCTGGGTAAATTCCAAAAAAGGTTCGAACGGGTTCAGAAGTTCCTCATCAAGTTTCAGACGAACAGATGAATAAATCTGAGTCAAAGTGTTTGTGTGTATTCAGCCTTTCAGGACGTCGTGTTCTTCAAACGCTCAGCTCGCCCACGGATCTTTCCCCGTCTTCTCCTGAAACACAAACTAGCAGCATTACAGCAGCTGACAGGAGAGCTCGAGACTTAAGACCGTCAACAAAACGAATATTAAAGACATGAAATCACCTTGTACTTCGTGTAGTGCGTCAGGGTTCTGCAGTGCTGCAGCTTGGCTTCGTCCTCGTCAGCGTAGATCAGCTGACACAAGTTACAGAAGTAACCGACGACCGGACGAACAAACTCTGTTCCTGTAGGAACAAGAAGAACACAGCGAGGGGACAGTGATCCGATGAGAGACAAACTAAATGATACTATACAGTGTATGTGATAGACTAAACCTATAAAATGCATACTACACACCCAACGATACCCATATCTATTGGTGTCATCAATTCCCCCCCAATAAGGGTTTAAGACATGAAGCATGGGTTTCACTCGACAGAACCGGAGGTTGCCGGCTGGTTCCATCCAGGGTCAGATGAGCAGTGTAAACGATGAGGGGGATTTTCTTACCAACAGGTTTGGTGGGTTCCTGCTGCTCCACAGCGCTCCCTGCAGGTCCAGATTGTTGTTGCACTTGGAGCGTAGCCTCTGAGACCTGCAGCCGATCAACAGCAGCTTTCTATACACACACACACACACAGGAGAGATTATCAGAACCTTTATCTGGTGTTCCTGATCTGCAGACTGAGTATTCATTCATATACAAACTGAACCACATGCATATCAGTGAGAATATCCAGGTTTCTACGTCTACTTTACACTCTGCAGCTGCAAAACGCTGCTGGTCTTCAGTTGTACCTGTTCAGTCAGTGGTTTTGGAGGATCTCCAGTAGAGTCTGGTTGATCAGGACTCTGTGAATCCTTCAGTCCTGGTTCAGATGTCTCCCCCTGAACATCGGAAGACTTTTCATCATTACACTCGTCCGTCTTTTTGTCTCTAGACTCGTCCGTCTCTGGAGTCTTTTTGTCTCTAGACTCGTCAGTCTCTGGAGTCTTTTTGTCTCTAGACTCGTCAGTCTCTGGAGTCTTTTTGTCTCTAGACTCGTCCGTCTCTGGAGTCTTTTTGTCTCTAGACTGGTCCGTCTCTGGAGTCTTTTTGTCTCTAGACTCGTCTGTCTCTGGAGTCTTTTTGTCTCTAGACTGGTCCGTCTCTGGAGTCTTTTTGTCTCTAGACTGGTCCGTCTCTGGAGTCTTTTTGTCTCTAGACTCGTCTGTCTCTGGAGTCTTTTTGTCTCTAGACTCGTCTGTCTCTGGAGTCTTTTTGTCTCTAGACTCGGTCCGTCTCTGGAGTCTTTTTGTCTCTAGACTGGTCCGTCTCTGGAGTCTTTTGTCTCTAGACTCGTCTGTCTCTGGAGTCTTTTTGTCTCTAGACTGGTCCGTCTCTGGAGTCTTTTTGTCTCTAGACTGGTCCGTCTCTGGAGTCTTTTTGTCTCTAGACTCGTCTGTCTCTGGAGTCTTTTTGTCTCTAGACTCGTCTGTCTCTGGAGTCTTTTTGTCTCTAGACTGGTCCGTCTCTGGAGTCTTTTTGTCTCTAGACTGGTCCGTCTCTGGAGTCTTTTTGTCTCTAGACTCGTCTGTCTCTGGAGTCTTTTTGTCTCTAGACTCGTCTGTCTCTGGAGTCTTTTTGTCTCTAGACTGGTCCGTCTCTGGAGTCTTTTTGTCTCTAGACTGGTCCGTCTCTGGAGTCTTTTTGTCTCTAGACTGGTCCGTCTCTGGAGTCTTTTTGTCTCTAGACTCGTCCGTCTCTAGAGTCTTTTTATCTCTATACTCGTCCAACTTCACAGTCTCTTTGTCTCTACAATCATTCGTCTTTGACGTGTTTTTTGTCTTCAGACTCGTCTCTCTTTTGAGTCTTTTTGTTTTTAATCTCGTTCGTCTCTGGAGTCTTCTTAGTTGATCCTTCCTTCTTGTGGATCGCCAACTTTTTTTTCTCATTATTCGTCGATTCGTTCAACTTTTCAGGCACCGAGTCGTTCTCATGAGTCCTTTTTCTTTTTAACATCTTGTGTTGTGGACTCGTTTTAGAGATGGACTCTTTTTCCGGAGCTTTTTTAGCAGCAGACTCCTTCTCAGTGGAGTTCTTCTCTTCAGTCTTTTTTGACTCTCTTTCTGGAGTATTATTATTGACAGACTCTTTCTCTGAAGTCACTTTAGACGTTGACTCTTCCTCTCTAGGCTTTTTAGACGTTGACTCTTCCTCTCGAGGCTTTTTAGACGTTGACTCTTCCTCTCTAGGCTTTTTAGCCGTAGACTCTTTCTCTGGAGTCTTTTTAGACGTAGACTCTTTCTCTCGAGTCTTTTTAGACGTAGACTCTTTCTCTCGAGTCTTTTTAGACGTAGACTCTTTCTCTGGAGTCTTTTTAGACGTAGACTCTTTCTCTGGAGTCTTTTTAGACAGTAGACTCTTTCTCTCGGAGTCTTTTTAGACGTAGACTCTTTCTCTCGAGTCTTTTTAGACAGTAGACTCTTTCTCTGGAGTCTTTTTAGACATTAGACTCTTTCTCTGGAGTCTTTTTAGACTGTTGACTCTTTCTCTCTGAGACTTTTTAGATGTTAGACTCTTTCTCTCTGGAGTCTTTTTAGACGTAGACTCTTTCTCTGGAGTCTTTTTAGACGTAGACTCTTTCTCTGGAGTCTTTTAGACGTAGACTCTTTCTCTGGAGTCTTTTTAGACGTAGACTCTTTCTCTGGAGTCTTTTTAGACTGTAGACTCTTTCTCTGGAGTCTTTTTAGACGTAGACTCTTTCTCTGGAGTCTTTTTAGACGTAGACTCTTTCTCTGGAGTCTTTTTAGACGTAGACTCTTTCTCTGGAGTCTTTTTAGGACGTAGACGCTTTCTCTTGAGTCTTTTTAGACGTTGACTCTTTGTCTCGAGGCTTTTTAGACATTGGCTCTTCCTCTCGAGTCTTTTTAGGCATAGACTCTTTCTCTGGAGTCTTCTTCAAGGACTCCTCGCTCCCATCAGACTTCTTCTTAATAGATTTGTCCATATTTAGTCTCTCACTCCTTCCACTGCCCTTCTTCACGTCCTCGGCCGACTGAGGCGACAACCTATGAAGACAGGGATTCAGGATTAATGACCACAGAAATCTGAATGAACAGAAGAAGAGGTGAACGTTTGGGGACTCTGACCCGTCGAGGAGAGTCTTGTATCTGTAGGAGATGTGTGGGTCGATCTTGAAGCCGTTGATTATGACAGATTTAGATGTCAGCTCTTCAACGACTCTCAGAGCCTCAGAAGAAGTCGACATCTCGATGAAAACCTGAAACACACCAACAATAATGATGAAGCGATGTCATCAAACTCAAGTCCCATCTGGGTTTCCCCCCCCCCCCGATTCAAAATCCGCTTTATGAAAATCTGCCCATCCAGAATAAATTTGCAATATAGTATTAATTATTGGTTATTATTGGTTTACGAAGCAGAACATGGCGCATATTGGGGGATATCCCAGGGTAGAAACTTCAGTAGCAAATCTCAAATTCATGCTTATTAATGAATAACGTTAGGCCTATGCCTAGACCAGTGGTTCTTAACTTGGGCTCGATCGAACCCCAGGGGTTCGATGAGTCACTCTCAGGGGTTCGGCCATATAATGTGAGCCAGAATAATAAAATGTTTGTATCATCAGGGAGATCCACTGCATCCTAACATGCCCTCTGGATTTCTCTCTACGCTGCATCAACAGATGACATTGTGTGCTACAGGTAACAAACAGAAGAACAGTTTCTGACCGCTCTGCGTCCGAGGGGCCGAAAGAACTTCACCGCCGTCCCAAAATCTTTCACCAGGTTGATGAAGTCAGCGTCGTCCATGGGACCCATCGGGAGGTTATGGAAGTAAACCACTCGGGACGGCGAAGACTGCAATCAACAACAAAAACCACATCAAGACACGTCTGACCAACACATTAATGAATTATTAACGCCATTATTTCCTTCTTACATTGCATTCATCTCGTACTTCTTCATCTGCAACAAACAAAGCAGAAGATTAAAGATTATAGATCATGACCTAATGAAGTAATTTGAGATTGTTCCAGAACAGTCGCTCCTGGTTTACCTTGGTCATCGGACTGGTCTTCTCCCAGTTCATCCAGAGTGATGCAGTTCTCCAGGTCTATAGGGAAATCTGGTTCCTCCTGGAGACAACACACAGGCCAGAGACTGGTGAGACCATGTTGTTCATCTGATATCAGTGATTCATAGTTTGGAGTCTAAACATTTGGACTGTTCATCCATAAACTTCAAAGTGTGTTTCTAAATACTAGGGGAGCAAATATTACTTTTAGAGATGCCGCGATCACGTTGTTCTGTGCCGTATTGGTTCATAACTTTTAACACTACGATGGTTAAACTGTGTGGTTAATCCACAGTTCATGTAAGCGCCGAACCGTGACGGGGGATCCGTACGGATCGTCCATCAACTCAATCCGTTACAGGGCTACTAAATACACATGGATTTCAATTTTATATCACAATATGATGTTTCATCTGCAAAAGAAGTGTGTTGCGTCTGCACCTCGTCCTCCAGTCGAGTCTCCTCTGCTTCTTCCTCCTCCTTAATAGGTCTCTCCTCCTCTTCTGGCTCTTCCTTCTTTATCTCCATTACCGTCTCCTGATGACCAGCCGTTTCCTTCTTTATCTCGATTACCGTCTCCTGATGACCAGCCGTTTCCTTCTTTATCTCCATTGCCGTCTCCTGATGACCAGCCGTTTCCTTCTTTATCTCCATTGCTCTCTCCTGATGACCAGCCGTTTCCTTCTTTATCTCCATTACCGTCTCCTGATGACCAGCCGTTTCCTTCTTTATCTCCATTGCTCTCTCCTGATGACCAGCCGTTTCCTTCTTTATCTCCATTGCTCTCTCCTGATGACCAGCCGTTTCCTTCTTTATCTCCATTGCTTCCTGCTGATCATCAGCCTCTTCCTTCTTCACCTCCGCTTCTTTATCTGAAAACAGAAATCAGAACAGTTTCTTTAAAATCCGCCTCTGGTTTTCCTTTTACAGAAACAGCGTAGGATTTATTCATGTCTACCTTCTTTCGGTGAGTCAGTTCTCTCTGCAGGACGGTCGTCTTCCTCCAGCTGGTCCTCTTCATCGGTCTCTATATCTTCATACTCCAGACTCTCTCCGTCCTCTCCGATCACCTCCATCCCCTCGATGTCGCTCTCCTCTGCAGACGACCTGCAGGGGATCACCATCGCAGTTTTTTTACTTTGTAAAACTCAAAGACATTCAAAGCAGCAGGTGGTGTTGAATGTGGGATGGATACAACGAACAGGAGGAACTCACACGTCTTCCTGTCCAGAGGCTTCTTTGTCTTCAGGTTTGGAGTCTTTGACGAGAGCTGGATCAGGATCAGACCTGGACTCAGAGTCTGAGGAGAGAAGGAGACAATCATGCAATAGGTTTAGCGTGTTGGATGATTTTTCAAAGTGGAAAGACTTTACTACAATTGTTTCTTTCTGTTTCTTCTTTTCATATTCCCCAGCTGTTTTATGATCCCTCTGTTGCTTTTATCTGCAGTCTCTCTGTAAAGCACTTGTTAAAGACTTAAATATTAATATTACTACAATCACAACTCATACTTAATGGAATTTACAAGTGTGGAGAGATTAAAAGAATGAGTTGACCGTTGAA
Organism: Ophthalmolycus amberensis; assembly: GCA_024529925.1. Classification (NCBI taxonomy): domain Eukaryota; kingdom Metazoa; phylum Chordata; class Actinopteri; order Perciformes; family Zoarcidae; genus Ophthalmolycus; species Ophthalmolycus amberensis. The sequence goes on from JAFEUB010000377.1 coordinate 9,898, forward strand.
TAATCTGCATCTATTTTGATAGAGTAATTATTGTTTTCGTCATTTTTAAAACTGAAAAGCCAAAACGTCAGCTGCTTCTCAGCCGTGTACATTTGTTGCTTTTCTTCGTCAAACATCAAAGCTACGTTAAATATTGCTGCAAGTAAATATCTCCCGATTATATTCTGGATTGATTGCTTGGTAAATACAATTTCCAACATTTTTGTCCCAAATCTAAAGATGTTCCGTTTAATATGATATAGAACTGAGAAGAGCACAAAATATTCATATCTGAGAGGCTGACAACTGCATTTTCCGCCATTTTTACATGAAAAACTTAACGATTAATCAACTATCAAAATAGTGATAACACGTTTTCTGTCAATTCACTGATCGATTAGCCGACTTACAGTTGCAGCTCTTCAGTAAATATCTGTTTTCTTAGCCATTGGTCCGATAAAGAAACTTTAGTGAACATTATACATTTATAAAAACATTGTGTTTTCTTACCAGTCGTCTCTGGCACCACCGACTTTCCTCTGGACTTGCTACTGGATTCCTCTCTGCATTCAGACCTGGACCTCGTCTCTCTGCTGGACTTTTCTCTGGTTCTGGTGCTTTTCTCTTTTGTGGAATTTTCCCTGGATTTAGACCTGGTTCTGGTGGCCTTGTCTTTGCTGGATTTGTCTCTAGACCTGGACCGCCCCTCTCTGCTGGACTTTTCCATCGATTTGTCTCTGGATCCGGACTTAGTTCTGGTGCTTTTCTCTTTAGTGGACTTTTCTCTGGATTTAGACCGGGTTTTGGTCGTCTTGTCTCTGCTGGATTTATCTGTGGACCTGGATCTGGACTTCCCCTCTTTGCTGGACTTGTCTCTAGATGTATCTCTGGATCTGGTTCTCTTTTCCCTGCTGGATTTCCTTCCCTCCGCCGCCTCCTTCCTGTCCTCTCTGTCCTCACTGCTCCTCCTCCTCTTGGTCTCTGTCGTCTTGTCTTTACTCTCTCCGCTTGAACTCCGCGTCCTTTTGCTGGAAGACATTTCCTCTTCGTACCTCTTAGCTGCAGTGACCCGCCTGCAAGAAGAAAAGTATTCTTACTGATCAATAATCCATGGATCAGAATCAGCTGATCAATCACCCCATCAGGATGATCGTACTCACATGAGGCTCTTGTATTCTCCGGAGAAAGACACTTTGATGGATTCGTTGTTGATCCACAGAGCTTTGGAGGAATAATAATCCACCATCTTCTGAGCATCAGGAGTGTTTTTCATCTCCACAAAGGCCTGAAGAATGAACACAACTCATGTTAGAATATGGTACGATGATAAAGTACTACAGGACATTATTACGGAAATACAGTATGGTACTACGGCATGGTACTATGTACTACAGTATGGTATTACGGTACTACAGTATGGTATAGTACTACTACAATAAAAACACCATATTGTCTTCAACAAAGGACGAAGGACTCTTCTATCTCCAGATGAAGTGTTTCCTAGTTGTAAAGTTTTACTTTACTTGTAGATATTTAAGAAAAACATTTACAGATTGTTAAATGTGGAGGAAGAGAGGTACAGACCGAACAGGACCAGGGGATCGGTACAGACCGAACAGGACCAGGGGATCGGTACAGACCGAACAGGACCGGGGGATCGGTACAGACCGAACAGAACCGGGGGATCGGTACAGACCGAACAGGACCGGGGGATCGGTACAGATCGAACAGGACCGGGGGATCGGTACAGACCGAACAGGACCGGGGGATCGGTACAGACCGAACAGGGCCAGGGGATCGATACAGACCGAACAGGACCAGGGGATCGGTACAGACCGAACAGGACCGGGGGATCGGTACAGACCGAACAGGACCGGGGGATCGGTACAGACCGAACAGGACCGGGGGATCGGTACAGACCGAACAGGACCGGGGGATCGGTACAGACCGAACAGGACCGGGGGATCGGTACAGACCGAACAGGACCGGGGGATCGGTACAGACCGAACAGGACCGGGGGATCGGTACAGACCGAACAGGACCGGGGGATCGGTACAGACCGAACAGGACCGGGGGATCGGTACAGACCGAACAGGACCGGGGGATCGGTACAGACCGAACAGGACTCTCTCACCTTAGACGGCAGCAACAGGGTGTAGAGCGGCGGGCCGAAGCGCTTGATGATGGTAAGCAGATCTGATTGGTCGTCTTCTCCTGCTGGAGCCGGAGAGAAACTCATCACCCGAGAACTCTGTGAGGAGAAACAGATGATTGGATCTCTCTAGTGTGGAGGGCGAGCCAAGGCTTTTTTAAAAACCGTCCACGAGCGTTTCAGAAGAGATGTCCACACCAACACGCCTACATATGTACACTGGCCATGCAGGTGCCGGTGTAAACAGGAAGTAGATTGTTGTATTTTCTGCAGCTAAGCTATCAGAATATTATTGTCATAATAAAAGGTCAGGCTTGATACTTGAGATATATCTTTATACTTCCAACACACGCACTCAAACGGACAAATGTAAATGTGTTAAAAATACTTTTCCTAATTTAGTTTCAAGGCTGCAGGTGTATATTTTAAAATTGAACAGTTACAAGTCAAAGCTTCACTAGATTATGGGTCAAGAAATCTTGGTTTCATTGTCTGTTCTCTCACTCGTAGCTCTGCTGGTGGCTGAAGTCTGTCGTACTGGAGAGCATTTAAGCTTTTGTTCGTTTACAGGTTCTTTGTGAACTTCACAATAGTTGTGCAGAACAATAGGCATTGATAAGAAAAGGAAAGTCCTCCGTTTTGCGTCCATCGTCCTCCTCGAAGCCGCTAACCGTGACTTCAGGCGTCTGCTCCGTAGGGCTGATAACGCCGCCGGACACGCCGCTCGCTAATCGCTCCAATAACAGCTGCTTCCTCCGCATGTCGGCAGTAGAAGAATTATAAAATGCAGAATTTAACTGCACAACAGCTGCTAGTATAGACAATAAGGTCAGCAACGCCTGTAATCCGTCACACATGTTGAATTAAGCTGGTAGTAGATTGGTAATCAAGGCTAGCAGAAAAGATATGCGTTGTAAAACTAAGATGTAGCAGCGTGGATGTAGCCCGAGTTCTATATGCAAGTGTTATCTAGTAAATGATGTTTACGTGACGCTAAAGAAGTCACTGAAGAGTCAGAGGTTTCAGACGGCAGGCCGCATTGTAACTGTGAAGCTCAGATGTAAAGGGGCTGAAGTGGACTTTGAGTCGGACCTTCGTGTCGCATGTTGGATGAATATCTACCTGGAGGAAGTTGAAGGTATTGGAGATCCTGAACTCCATCTTCTCTCCGTTCACAGTTGGAGGATAGTTCCTGTGGAACGTCACCAAGTCCTTGGCCTGGTCGCTGGTGCCCAGCTCCACAAACGCCTGCAGCATTCACAACAGATTGATTTTTTTGTTGTGTGTGAAAAACACAAACTACATTTGTTTGTTGTGCTTCACTGAGCTTAACATTTGTCTGATGTGTCTGATTCTTCCAGCTTTTTATGTACAACATGCACGACATGTACTTTGTTTTCTAACACCCGAATAGACTGCAGAGGACCCAAAGAAAAACGGACTAACTCAATACGTAGAGCCCAGTTGCACCGTGCGGTTCAATAAAGATCGAGGGTCACTTGCACTAAACAAATTCAAAGTCCAAGTTCCAACGATATTCTCTCCTGTCATGCAACACTGTGGGGACGTCGGCTTAGAATCATTTCACTCTTTTGCTGCCGAAACTATTTCTATTATTTCATACATCTGGTGTCTGAATAACACCTTTTGTATCTCTGTTACATAGTTATTACTGAAGGGGAGACGACCATCACTGTAACAGCTGATTCATAACATTTGACCGGTGGTTACACCGCTGTGTGTGATGAACCTCATGGACTCACCAGAGACGGGAACATGAGGACCGTGACGATCTTTCCAAACGGTTCGGCCAGCTTCCTGAGGTACGCCTCGTCCACGCACTGAGCCGGGAACCTCACACACACCACTTTACCGTTCTCTGACGTCTGACAGGGACACACACACACACACACACACACACACACACACACACACACACACACACACACACACACACACACACACACACACACACACACACACACACACACACACACACACACACACACACACACACACACACACGTTTGTTATTTAAGAGCAGATACACTCGACGTTAATGCTTTCTGCTTTCTGAGTCTTTACCTTGTTTTGGGTTTTTTTTATTCTGCTTTACTGTTAAACACAGAAAACAACAAATGTTAGTGCAATAATCAGAAGAGAGTCAACAGTGAACTGAAAACAATAAGATGCCTTTACTGGAGGAGCTCTGATTGGCTGTCTGGGGCTGCCCGGCAGCCTTTCCTTCGTCCTTCTCCGATTGGTCCTCGGGCCTTAAATGACAAGACCGATGATATTGAAGATGTAAACCTCTTTATTAAAACTACATGAATAAAGGCTGTTGCGACAACATATGAGGTACTCTTTAGGTAAAAGAATAATTAAACAAATATAAATTATGGAGTAGGGGGAGGGGGGGGGGGTACTATTCAACGTCAAGGAACGTCATTGCTTCAGACGTCACCGTTAGACGTTAACGTGAGCCACCCAGTGCAAAATATATTATTTACGTTGATGTATGTTTCCTTGACAAAAGACATCTCGCAAATGTATAACATAACCTTTTGTCTCATTAGTCTTTATGGACATTTCGTGGTGAATGCCACTGACCTGCAGATTGTCTCCATACGACAGTCCCAGTTAGGAAACCTGCAGAAGAGAGGTGCCGTAGTTATTAAAACAGAAACGAAAGACAATCATCAAATGAAATCCTGAGACTTTAAATGTTAAACTCAGACGTATAAACAATATTTCTTTACTGATTTATTCTAGTCCTTCAGGGTTAGGACTGCGTTAGGGCTCCACAAGTGTTTTGAGTCACTGAAAACAAACCTTTTCCTTTCAAGGTGAAGATGTCCAGAAACTTTGAAGTGTTGACGTTTCAACGCGGTAAACAGAGGTCTGGACTTGTGATGTCAGACTGTGCGCAATCAACTCTTTGGCCAAAATGACTGAGGTCACTGCTACTCAACCCAAGCCTTTATGACAAATAATCGTCTGACTTTTTTTTAAGCTAAAGGTTTCGGGGCTTGGAGGAGTTAAAGTGAACTATTCTGAGGAGAAACAAGAGAGAAACTTACTGCTGCAGCAGGTTGAGCTGTCCGTCTGCATGGTGAGGCCCGTTTATATGTTTAACCCACACCTGAAACACAAGAACAAACGGCAGCATAAATAAACCCGTCTCACTGGACTGCGTCTACCTGACAGCTGCTGCAGGTGCATGAAACTTCCATCCCACCCCCCATCAGACTCAGTAGAGAGAGGGTTCGAGGATGAGAACAGGTGTACTTACCTTCTCTGACATCACAGTGATATCACACAGAGAGCACGAGTACGGGAACCCTGGCGGAGACGTCCCGTGGAAGTCCAGAGCTTCATTCTTGGAGGGCAACGAGGAGGAGGCGGCGGCTACGGCGGGCAGGCTGCTGCTGCTGATGGAAGAGGTCTCAGACTCACAGCACTCCACACGAGTTTTTGGATGGGACGCTTCAGGAGGAGGCACTGAAATGTGATCAGCTGGTTGCAGCTGAGAGAAACGGGAAGCACGAGTTTTTTTGGTTCTTCCTGCAGAGCTGAAAGAGGGTCGGTCCTGTGAGGATGCTGGAACGGTGTCTCTGCCTGTCTTACCATACTTAGAGGGTCCTGGCTCGGGGTTGTAGTCCTGAGAGGGCACTGGACCAGCATCTCTGCCCATCTTACCATAATCAGAAAGTCCTGGGTTGTAGTTGTAGTCTTGAGAAGACACTGGAGTGGCGTCTCTGCTCGTCTTGCCATAATCAGAAGGTCCTGGTCTGTGGTTGTAGTCCTGGGAGGAAACTGGAGTGGCGTCTCTGCCCGTCTTGCCATAATCAGAAGGTCCTGGTCTGTGGTTGTAGTCCTGGGAGGAAATTGGACCGGCGTCTCTGCCCGTCTTGCCATAATCAGAAGGTCCTGGTCTGTGGTTGTAGTCCTGGGAGGAAATTGGACCGGCGTCTCTGCCCGTCTTGCCATAATCAGAAGGTCCTGGTCTGTGGTTGTAGTCCTGGGAAGAAACTGGACCGGCGTCTCTGCCTGTCTTGCCATAATCAGAAGGTCCTGGTCTGTGGTTGTAGTCCTGAGAGAACACTGGACTGGCAACTCTGCCTGTCTTACCATAATCAGAAGGTCCTGGTCTGTAGTTGTAGTCCACCACAAAGCTGGAGGACGATAATAATGATGGTATGTATTTTCTGACAGAGCTGTCGGTCGTGGGATTCCCCCAGTGGTCCAGCTCAGATGAAAGAGGACCAGGCGTTACCTGGTCTAGAGGGTACTGGAGAGGCTGGCTGCGGGGATGATCCCAGTCGCCAGCGGTGGGATTGACGGTAGGTCGAAGGGAGGAGCTAGGGGGATAAGAGGAGGAAGAGGAGAAAGAAGGCGAAAGAGTATCGGGACGGAAAGGTTTGACGGTCCCCCTTTTTCCTTTGATCTGTTTGAGGACTTGAGGCAGGGACTCGAGGGTGAGGACGTCTTCGGGAAGCTCGGCCAGCAGCGCCAGGTCGGCAGGTTCCAGACCGCAGCTGTTCAGGATGCCGAGAGCGCCGTCCTGCGACAACTGAGCCCCTCTGGAGGAAAAGGACGAGGGCGGGTGGGACGAGGATGGCTGGGAGTCCTGAGGCTGCCTGTAAAAGTCGCGGTCCGATGAGGCGTGGCGGCTGGTCCGAAGAGCCGTAAGGTCCGGGATCAGGTCTGTGATCGGAGTCAGACGAAGGTGGTCTGTACGGGTAGTTGTGAGACATGATGGAAGTAGAGACGCTCGGGGCGTCTTCTGCAGACAGAAGGTGTCAGGGAAGACAGGAGATGTAAAATCGGACTCACAGAGACGCAGAAATGATGAACTGTTCGTCTCAAGATAAAAACATGAGCTGATCAGGTGAGTAAAAAGTACACAGGAACGGTGACGTATCTTTGTTACATACGAGGAACAAAGACAATGAACAAGTTGTATTAAATACATGAACTTTAACTAAACCTCTTACCAAAGTATACCTGAAAATGCCAAATCCAGCTTTACAATGCGACCACAAAAAAAGGAAGACAAATACCCATCATAATAAGACAACGGTAAATATTGTACTTTGTACTGAAACTTATTATGTATTTAAACTGAAGGATGAAGTGTTCCTTTAGGTGTTGAATGTTTATGATAAACTGAAGGATGAAGTGTTCCTTTATGTGTTGAATGTTTGTGATAAACTGAAGGATGAAGTGTTTCTTTATGTGTTGATGTTGAATGTTTGTGATAAACTGAAGGATGAAGTGTTTATGTGTTGATGTTGAATGTTTGTGATAAACTGAAGGATGAAGTGTTTCCTTTGTGTTGAATGTTTGTGATAAACTGAAGGATGAAGTGTTCCTTTATGTGTTGAATGTTTGTGATAAACTGAAGGATGAAGTGTTCCTTTATGTGTTGAATGTTTATGATAAACTGAAGGATGAAGTGTTCCTTTATGTGTTGAATGTTTGTGATAAACTGAAGGATGAAGTGTTTCTTTATGTGTTGATGTTGAATGTTTGTGATAAACTGAAGGATGAAGTGTTCCTTTATGTGTTGAATGTTTGTGATAAACTGAAGGATGAAGTGTTCCTTCATGTGTTGATGTTGAATGTTTGTGATAAACTGAAGGATGAAGTGTTCCTTTATGTGTTGAATGTTTGTGATAAACTGAAGGATGAAGTGTTCCTTCATGTGTTGATGTTGAATGTTTGTGATAAACTGAAGGATGAAGTGTTCCTTTATGTGTTGAATGTTTGTGATAAACTGAAGGATGAAGTGTTGATGAATGTTTGTGATAAACTGAAGGATGAAGTGTTCCTTTATGTGTTGATGCTGAATGTTTGTGATAAACTGAAGGATGAAGTGTTCCTTTATGTGTTGATGTTGAATGTTTGTGATAAACTGAAGGAAGAAGTGTTCCTTTGTGTTGATGTTGAATATTTTTGATAAACCGAAGGATGAAGTGTTTATTTATGTGTTGATGAATGTTTGTGATAAACTGAAGGATGAAGTGTTTCTTTATGTGTTGATGTTGAATGTTTGTGATAAACTGAAGGATGAAGTGTTCCTTTATGTGTTGATGAATGTTTGTGATAAACTGAAGAATGAAGTGTTTCCTTTGTGTTGAATGTGTGTGATAAACTGAAGGATGAAGTGTTCCTTTGTGTTGATGAATGTTTGTGATAAACTGAAGAATGAAGTGTTTCCTTTGTGTTGAATGTGTGTGATAAACTGAAGGATGAAGTGTTCCTTTATGTGTTGAATGTTTGTGATAAACTGAAGGATGAAGTGTTTCTTTATGTGTTGATGTTGAATGTGTGTGATGAACTGAAGGATGAAGTGTTCCTTTATGTGTTGATGAATGTTTGTGATAAACTGAAGAATGAAGTGTTTCCTTTGTGTTGAATGTTTGTGATAAACTGAAGGATGAAGTGTTCCTTTATGTGTTGAATGTTTGTGATAAACTGAAGGATGAAGTGTTCCTTTATGTGTTGAATGTTTGTGATAAACTGAAGGATGAAGTGTTCCTTTATGTGTTGATGAATGTTTGTGATAAACTGAAGGATGAAGTGTTCCTTTATGTGTTGATGTTGAATGTTTGTGATAAACTGAAGGATGAAGTGTTCCTTTGTGTTGATGAATGTTTGTGATAAACTGAAGAATGAAGTGTTTCCTTTGTGTTGAATGTGTGTGATAAACTGAAGGATGAAGTGTTCCTTTATGTGTTGAATGTTTGTGATAAACTGAAGAATGAAGTGTTTCCTTTATGTGTTGATGTTGAATGTTTGTGATAAACTGAAGGATGAAGTGTTCCTTTATGTGTTGAATGTTTGTGATAAACTGAAGGATGAAGTGTTCCTTTATGTGTTGAATGTTTGTGATAAACTGAAGGATGAAGTGTTCCTTTATGTGTTGATGAATGTTTGTGATAAACTGAAGGTTCTCTTTAAAAAGCCTCTTGGATCAGCTGTTAAATGCATCGTCACAAATCTGAAAACAGGCTGTTTTTCTTTTTAGAGAAACGTGGTTCTCACAGAAACATATGAGGATCATATGAACTATGATGCATTGCTGTAGATTAAACTAGACAACTGGATATAAAGGAGTGACAATGCAAAATACACTTTAATGCAGCATGAATATGAATCCAGAAACATCAGATATAACATCAACAGGGAGCATTTTATTGCAATACTTCTACTTTGAGTACATTTTGGTGACTCATGTAAAGTTATACGTTCACTTAATTCATGTTTTGAGTGATGAATTCTTGCTTGAAGAGGATTATTCTCAGTGATTATATATATATATATATATATATATATATATATATATATATATATATATATATATATATATATATATATATATATATATATATATATATATATATATATATATATATATATATATATATATATGGTGTCACGGATCGATCCGTGATCCGTTCGGATCACCCCTCACGGTTCGGATCACTCGTGAACCGCGGATCAATCGAGTATTTTTTATTTTTTTTTTTTTACAGTGTAATCATAGTGTGTAAAGTTCTACTGCTGCTGTTCCTTTTCAAGTAACAAGTCCCCGAATATCAATGCAGAGTGTCAGTGAACAGATATAAAGCAGTAGTGTGTTCACGTGACCGGAGCAGCTTAGAAGCATTTAACGGTGAACTCATGGCGAGCGGAGGAACGTCAGAAGCCGCGGCGTCATTTAAGTTGCAAGTTTGGGAACATTTTGTCTTCCCTGTAATGTATAATGACAGATGAGGGTGGTGGACAAAGCGTTACAGTATGTAGGCGTTATTTAAAGAGAAAGACACACGACAACGGCAAAACATCGGCATGTCCACACATATGAAGAGACACCATCCCGTCTGTCAGCGACGGGGACACTCCGGTGTAGAAAACAAAGGATTTCTAAATCTGGTTAAAATGCTTGAGCCACGCTACGAAGTCCACTCACGCACCCACTTCAGTGTGAAGCTGTTCCAGGCCTCTATGAGAAGGAAAAGACTGTAGAGACTGCTTTCACCACGGCGGAGTGATTCTCCGGTGCTGTAGACACGCCCCCTCTGTGAGAGTCACACAGACACACACCTGGGTCAGGTGCTGACAGAAGTGTCAGAGTGAAGCTAGACAGGCCCAATAATATTCCAGTCACCACAGAAAGGTCAACCCTCTCCCCAGACAATGGAGATATTCTCATCTTTTTGAAAATAATGTCACAGTAATGGTAAACATTGTTGTGTATTTGAATGGCATAACCTGACAGGAAGTAAACATAGACCCAAGTTGTTGCTGAGCAGTTCAGTTCAGTGTAAACAGTGGAAGCTAGCTCACTGGCTGTTTCTTTCTTTCAGTATTGATGAAAGGACGAGGATATCAACATACCTCATGTTGCACTTAAACTTAACAGAATTCTTGAATGTATTATTTTTATTTATTTATTTCATTTTGTTTCAAATTGGACATCTTCAATATTTTTGTTTTCATGTAAGACTATAGCCCAAAGTTCTTTGCTTTAAGTGTTCTTGAAGTTCTTTAATTAATAAATGGAAAGCAAATATTTGTCTCCTCCCCTTTTCTTTGTTGATCCGAAAAATGATCCGAACCGTGACTCCTGAACCGTGATCCGAACCGAACCGTGAGGTTTGTGATCCGTGACACCCCTAATATATATATATATGCATTATACTGGAGCTTCTTCCATCTCGCGTTTACTGTAGACTGAACAAAATGTGTCTTCAACACACAAAACAAGCTTATACCACATTTGAAGTAATACAAGTTGCAACACTTGTCACTAAAATAACATGTAGACAACAGTCACCGTGAATGTGAACTGTTATGATGTTTGTGATATCTCAGAATGAGGCTAACGGCGTTAGCTTACCGAGCTAATGCAGAAATTATCATCAACGTTAGCTAACGGCTAACAACCAGCTAACAACTTTTTCAGCAGCGGACTTACCTTAAATTAAATACAGAACTTTTGTCAAGTGACCCACGTAGTTTTCTAAAGTCAGCCAGTAAAACGCTCAGATGTGAAAAAGTTGTTTTAACCGAAGACGAATGCAGAGAGTCGTTTCGAGCTATTTGTGTTGTGACAAGCTAGCTACGTGACGGAAGCGCCCTTCTTCTTCTTCTTCTTCTTCTTCTGCTTCTTCTTCTTCTTCTTCGTTGTTTTGTTCACCGCCACCTGCTGGCGTGGAGGGCACACTGGGAATTAAATAGATATTCATTTAAATTCAATTGAATGGGTAAAATAAAATAAATCAATATTGAATTAAATTAAGTATAGTACAATACAGTAAAATATCGTCAGTAACACACTTAATATTTTTATTAAAATATTTTTTAATAAACATATATATATATATATATATATATTTCAAAAAATATATATTTTAATATACGTCAATATATTTATACATATATATATACTTATATACACGTATCTACAATACATATATAAAATGCATATATGTTTTAAATATATGTATTATATACACCCATACATACACAAATACGAAAATATACAATATATGCTATCTTTAAAAAAAATATATATATATATACAGTATATTACTAAATATATATTTTAAATATTTTAAATATGTATATAAAATACAAAATATTTGTATGTACGTGAATGTATGTAAAAGTTACAGCGTTATTCAATTGTCATTGTACAATAGGTTTGCACAACGAAATGCAGATCGTTAACATTTTGCTACACAAGAAAAACACAAATACTCTCCATGTGGATGGTGGATGGTGGCGGATGAGTCGAGGAGTCTCACAGCCTGAGGAAAGAAGGTGTTTTGATGTCTGGTGGTACGGAAGCTGATCTCTGCAGGGTGACCAGGTGAGATCTCTTTTAATGTCCTTCGAGCTCTTTGCAGGCACCTCTTCTCACCAATATCACCGATGCTCAGTAGACGGGTACCAATGGCGTTCTGGATGGTTTTAATCACCGGCTGTAGAGCCCTCCTGTCCTCCTGTCTGGAACGGTTTAGACGGTTTGTAACGTTTCCAGTCAAGATTCTTTATTTTGCTCTTCTGTAAAGGTTAACAAGATATTTAAAATACACATATATAAAATATTCAATCTTAATTTTCAGCTTAATTCCCATAAATTGTCATCTCTCTCTCAGAATATGCCAATTTTTGAATATAAATAGCTCAAGTAACACACAGGGTGTGTGGATTCTCATGCTGTCAGTTTTAACCAGCAGGTGGTGATGTAGGACTATCTTTCAGACCAAAAGTGTTAAAGCAGGTTTAGCTCCTGTCAATCATCAGGGTTCTCTGTGTTTAATAAGACCGAGAGCTGAAACAAAAGATGTGCTGGACTAACACCAAACCATAGACTGCATAAGCAAGAAACACTGAGAGTTAGATAGTGTGATATAACCTTTATTCAATGATGAAATGTATTCTCTTCTATCTGGTAAATAGAAATACCCTGACAATGACTCAAGTAACAGTAGCAACACCACAGTGTGAAAACACAATACAAGTAAAAGTACTGCATTCAAAACCTTGAGTCAAAGAAACAATGTCTCTACGATGTAGTAGAAGTAGCAGAAAATGTAAATAATCAAGTAAAGTACAAGTACAGGGAACTGAATTTGTACTTAACAGTGCTTGAGTAAATTTACTTAATTACAATCAACCACTGGAAGTATATAATATAGTATATTATATACTGTATATATAACATTTAATCTAAGTATACCGGGGTCACTGATATATCCTAAACCCTATAGATAGCTTTAGATAGAAAGTATATAAAACTAACAGAAAAAACTCCTGTAAATAAAATGTAATTCTGTTTTGGTGCAAATATATTTGTTTCTGCTTATGATGAAATAAGATAAGAGATGTTATTCATCTAAACAATAAAGTAAAATAAAAACCAATAAAAACCCTTCTCACCAAGGCTGTCACATGGTTTTCCTCCGCAGATGGACCACTATAAGGACTCAACGTGGGCTTAAAATAAACTATGATAGACTTTAGAAATACTCACTGAAATAACAAGAAACACAATGAAAGGAAATGTAGAAAAAGGAATGAAGCGAAAGTACAACTGAGGATGCAACACAGTAATAAAAGTGGACGTGAACATTTCACTGTGTTAAATTCTTAGCTTTATGTTTTTCTTTCTCCTGGAATAAAACTAAACTGCACAGTAGTACTAGTAGTACTAATAGTACTGGATGTAGTAGTGGTAGTATTCCAACAGCAGGTGGAGCCACAGACTGCATGTTAAACAGTGAGTTCTTCTGCTGATTCTGTTTCAGTTTGTAGAAATAGAGATCAGGAAATACATCGATGATATTTGACATGAAAACCGGATTAAAATCAGTTCCATTCAAAGAGTTTCTATTGTTAAAATATATAATCTTGCTGATGTTGTGTTTATATATTTGTCAAAGTAGTAAACAAACAAACAACTCATTTTGATTTAAAATAGATTTTACAGCTCTGTCAGGTTTCAATTTAACTCACATGAATTTAAAGAAATGTACTTTTTTTTAAACATCTGCTGTTTGTGTTTGAGTACGAGATGATATCGTTTATTTTACTCATCATGTACAAATCAAGAGGAATACTTTCAGTTAATAACATTTAAATAAATCAATGAAATATTTCCCCAACATCAAAATGACAGAATAAAACCAAAGGTGTTAAGATCTCCGTCAGCATGCTGCCGAGTTGATCAACTGATGAATCACGTCTCTATTAAATATAGCAGAACAAGAACACATGAAATGTATTAAAGTGTTTCACAATGATATCAAATGTAAAGCAAATATTTACATCAGTAGCAGAGAAAGAAATATTATAATATCAAACTAAAATCAAAACGTTTCAAATAAATCAGCTGATAAAGAATTATGATCATAATTAAATGTAAAACATTTTTTAATTAAGATTGACTTCCTGATTTCACAGCACTTCACCCGAACCCTTCCTCTCTGCTCCGTGCTCATGTAAAAATAGGAAGATTATTTTTATCCTCATTGATTCATAAGAACATTTTCTGATGTTCAGTTTGTACTGAACGCTTCATTTGTCCGTCACTCACGTGCACCAAAACACACAAGTTAATCACTTTACATTCATCCTCCCGTATATGAGTCACATGTGATGTGAAATGTGTTTGATGTCATTCTTCTTCTTTACACATTCATGTTGTAACTTTCCACAGAACAACGTGAGTTCATCAAAGCAGCTTCATCAGTCACATCTCATCTGTGTGTTCATGTAAAATACATAAAAACCAATAAACACTGTGACGTACAGATAAATGTCTTAACACGACAGACTTGTGCCGTAGAATTTCTCCGGTCTGGCCACAGAAATGATATTTGATATTTGCTTATAGAGAAAAAGAGAAAAATCTCTTCCAATTTATTTAAAGATGTTTAATTGCAACCTTATTGTAAATACGGTTGCACCTGTGAGGTAAGAGCCACCGTGTTCAAATAAATGAACAATGATAGTAAATGTATTATGCTAATTACAAATGCTGTTCTTAAAAACAAGACAATTAAAATGGGCAATAAAAACAAATATTAAATTCCAAAAATACACCAACAAATCAATGAAAACATCATTCTGTCTGATGCAAACTTCTTTCCCCCAAAGCAGTTCATAATAAATGTGAATATCTGTTATTGTGTTTAAAGTTGAATTTGTATCCATTTCAACACAGTTGATGAGAAATATTTGAGAATTTATGGGTTGAAGAAAAGCAACACATTGTGTTGTCGGGTGGATGTGAAACGCTGACATGTTGCCGTGAGGTTAATCTGTAATCAGCTGCTTAATTGTCATCATGTGGAGGAGCTGATGACACAGAAATACCTGTATTTACACACCTGTGCGTCTGCCAATCAATAACTAACTCAACTGATTCTGGATCTGTTCCACCACAGAACGGCCTCAGTGCGTTTTATGATTTCATAGTAAAAAGGACGTGTAATGGATGAACATTGTACAATTCATAGTTTTGTATGTAAATACTCAGTTGCTCAGAGACTCTGCAGGGATCTGGTCCAGGTCTTCGGCTTTAAACCAGTCTTTAAACTGTTGACACCACTGAAGTATGACCAACATTTCACTGATGACGTGTGTCGGATCACACTAACAATCTCAGCTTTGTCAGCTCTGTTAGGATCACCGGCCACAACAACGTTCTCCCCTCAAACGTTTCTTTTTTCTTAAAATCAAGATATTTTGTAGAACTTGAATTATTTTTTAAAGCTAACGTAACCGTAGTTATATTTAGTAAAATCCAACTGTAACGTTGACCAGCAAATATTTGGCATTTTTACTTTATAATTGACGAATATGATCAATCGATTATCAAAATTATAATCAATTAATTGACTGTCATTTGACTAATCAGTTCATTCTTCCAGCTGTAAATGAGATGCATGTATGCACTATATAAGCCCCATAATGATTACAAGTCTAGGCCTATTGTTTAATAAAGATCTATAAAATATAAAAATGTACTTTCTTTGCAGTGAACTGATTGTAGCCCAAACTGCTGAACAGAATGTGATAAATGATTGTTGGATATCAGAACTGAAGATGTACGATGTAATAGATTTGTAGAGACAATAGCAACACATGAGTAACAGTAAAATAAACTAGAAACAGCATAAACACATTGTAGCACCAGAGATCAAACGTTCCACACTCTCTTGGTACTGAACATATTGTTTGTGGGTCTTTTCCATCCACAGCAGATGTGGTTTACAACTCTGTGTCCAGATGTGGCAGCAAAGAAAAGCAGAGTTTAGTTCGCTGTCCGCTGCACTTTCTTACAATATCAGCCGGCATACCTCCGCCAACTGGTTTGATGAGGCTCCTGTTGTTTGACACCCGCTGCAGAGGAAAGGAATGAGTTCTGGTTTGAACAGACATGATTGGTTTCAGGGTTTAAAAAGAGCGTGAATACTTCAACAAATATCGCCACAATTACACCATTTATGTAAAACAGACTTCATCCTCACATCATGTGTGATAAACCCTTCCATCAGGTAAAGCAACCAAATCAAAAGCTTAAAATTGTGTAATTAATCAAAACCAGATCCTGTAAAAAACACTTTAAATTCTGCGTTATGATTGACTCAGTGAGAAAAACTCCACCGCATCTTAGAGATATTGTTCTTCTTTACTCCAGGTTCATCTTAGAGATATTGTTCTTCTTTACTCCAGGTGCATCTTAGAGATATTGTTCTTCTTTACTCCAGGTTCATCTTAGAGATATTGTTCTTCTTTACTCCAGGTGCATCTTAGAGATATTGTTCTTCTTTACTCCAGGTGCATCTTAGAGATATTGTTCTTCTGTACTCCAGGTTCATCTTAGAGATATTGTTCTTCTTTACTCCAGGTGCATCTTAGAGATATTGTTCTTCTTTACTGCAGGTTCATCTCAGAGATATTGTTCTTCTTTACTCCAGGTTCATCTTAGAGATATTGTTCTTCTTTACTCCAGGTTCATCTTAGAGATATTGTTCTTCTTTACTGCAGGTTCATCTTAGAGATATTGTTCTTCTTTACTGCAGGTTCATCTTAGAGATATTGTTCTTCTTTACTCCAGGTTCATCTCAGAGATATTGTTCTTCTTTACTCCAGGTTCATCTCAGAGATATTGTTCTTCTGTACTGAAGGTTCATCTTAGAGATATTGTTCTTCTGTAATCCAGGTTCATCTTAGAGATATTGTTCTTCTGTACTCCAGGTTCATCTTAGAGATATTGTTCTTCTGTACTGAAGGTTCATCTTAGAGATATTGTTCTTCTGTACTCCAGGTTCATCTTAGAGATATTGTTCTTCTGTACTCCAGGTTCATCTTAGAGATATTGTTCTTCTGTACTGAAGGTTCATCTTAGAGATATTGTTCTTCTGTACTCCAGGTTCATCTTAGAGATATTGTTCTTCTGTACTCCAGGTTCATCTTAGAGATATTGTTCTTCTGTACTGAAGGTTCATCTTAGAGATATTGTTCTTCTGTACTCCAGGTTCATCTTAGAGATATTGTTCTTCTTTACTGCAGGTTCATCTGAGAGATATTGTTCTTCTGTACTCCAGGTTCATCTTAGAGATATTGTTCTTCTTTACTGCAGGTTCATCTTAGAGATATTGTTCTTCTTTACTCCAGGTTCATCTTAGAGATATTGTTCTTCTTTACTGCAGGTTCATCTTAGAGATATTGTTCTTCTGTACTCCAGGTTCATCTTAGAGATATTGTTCTTCTTTACTGCAGGTTCATCTTAGAGATATTGTTCTTCTTTACTGCAGGTTCATCTTAGAGATATTGTTCTTCTTTACTCCAGGTTCATCTCAGAGATATTGTTCTTCTTTACTCCAGGTTCATCTCAGAGATATTGTTCTTCTTTACTCCAGGTTCATCTTAGAGATATTGTTCTTCTGTACTCCAGGTTCATCTTAGAGATATTGTTCTTCTTTACTCCAGGTTCATCTCAGAGATATTGTTCTTCTTTACTCCAGGTTCATCTTAGAGATATTGTTCTTCTGTACTCCAGGTTCATCTTAGAGATATTGTTCTTCTTTACTACAGGTTCATCTCAGAGATATTGTTCTTCTTTACTCCAGGTTCATCTTAGAGATATTGTTCTTCTTTACTCCAGGTTCATCTCAGAGATATTGTTCTTCTTTACTCCAGGTTCATCTCAGAGATATTGTTCTTCTTTACTCCAGGTTCATCTTAGAGATATTGTTCTTCTGTACTCCAGGTTCATCTTAGAGATATTGTTCTTCTTTACTCCAGGTTCATCTCAGAGATATTGTTCTTCTTTACTCCAGGTTCATCTTAGAGATATTGTTCTTCTGTACTCCAGGTTCATCTTAGAGATATTGTTCTTCTGTACTCCAGGTTCATCTTAGAGATATTGTTCTTCTGTACTGAAGGTTCATCTTAGAGATATTGTTCTTCTGTACTCCAGGTTCATCTTAGAGATATTGTTCTTCTTTACTCCAGGTTCATCTCAGAGATATTGTTCTTCTTTACTCCAGGTTCATCTTAGAGATATTGTTCTTCTGTACTCCAGGTTCATCTTAGAGATATTGTTCTTCTGTACTCCAGGTTCATCTTAGAGATATTGTTCTTCTGTACTGACAGGTTCATCTTAGAGATATTGTTCTTCTGTACTCCAGGTTCATCTTAGAGATATTGTTCTTCTTTACTCCAGGTTCATCTTAGAGATATTGTTCTTCTTTACTCCAGGTTCATCTTAGAGATATTGTTCTTCTGTACTCCAGGTTCATCTTAGAGATATTGTTCTTCTGTACTCCAGGTTCATCTTAGAGATATTGTTCTTCTTTACTCCAGGTTCATCTTAGAGATATTGTTCTTCTTTACTCCAGGTTCATCTTAGAGATATTGTTCTTCTTTACTACAGGTTCATCTTAGAGATATTGTTCTTCTTTACTACAGGTTCATCTTAGAGATATTGTTCTTCTTTACTCCAGGTTCATCTTAGAGATATTGTTCTTCTTTACTCCAGGTTCATCTTAGAGATATTGTTCTTCTTTACTCCAGGTTCATCTTAGAGATATTGTTCTTCTTTACTCCAGGTTCATCTTAGAGATATTGTTCTTCTTTACTCCAGGTTCATCTTAGAGATATTGTTCTTCTTTACTCCAGGTTCATCTTAGAGATATTGTTCTTCTTTACTACAGGTTCATCTTAGAGATATTGTTCTTCTTTACTCCAGGTTCATCTTAGAGATATTGTTCTTCTTTACTCCAGGTTCATCTTAGAGATATTGTTCTTCTTTACTACAGGTTCATCTTAGAGATATTGTTCTTCTTTACTCCAGGTTCATCTTAGAGATATTGTTCTTCTTTACTCCAGGTTCATCTTAGAGATATTGTTCTTCTTTACTCCAGGTTCATCTTAGAGATATTGTTCTTCTTTACTCCAGGTTCATCTTAGAGATATTGTTCTTCTTTACTCCAGGTTCATCTTAGAGATATTGTTCTTCTTTACTCCAGGTTCATCTTAGAGATATTGTTCTTCTTTACTCCAGGTTCATCTTAGAGATATTGTTCTTCTTTACTCCAGGTTCATCTTAGAGATATTGTTCTTCTTTACTGCAGGTTCATCTTAGAGATATTGTTCTTCTTTACTCCAGGTTCATCTTAGAGATATTGTTCTTCTTTACTCCAGGTTCATCTTAGAGATATTGTTCTTCTGTACTGAAGGTTCATCTTAGAGATATTGTTCTTCTGTACTCCAGGTTCATCTTAGAGATATTGTTCTTCTTTACTGCAGGTTCATCTTAGAGATATTGTTCTTCTTTACTGCAGGTTCATCTTAGAGATATTGTTCTTCTGTACTCCAGGTTCATCTTAGAGATATTGTTCTTCTGTACTCCAGGTTCATCTTAGAGATATTGTTCTTCTTTACTCCAGGTTCATCTTAGAGATATTGTTCTTCTTTACTCCAGGTTCATCTTAGAGATATTGTTCTTCTTTACTCCAGGTTCATCTTAGAGATATTGTTCTTCTTTACTCCAGGTTCATCTTAGAGATATTGTTCTTCTTTACTCCAGGTTCATCTTAGAGATATTGTTCTTCTGTACTCCAGGTTCATCTTAGAGATATTGTTCTTCTTTACTGAAGGTTCATCTTAGAGATATTGTTCTTCTTTACTGCAGGTTCATCTTAGAGATATTGTTCTTCTTTACTCCAGGTTCATCTTAGAGATATTGTTCTTCTTTACTCCAGGTTCATCTTAGAGATATTGTTCTTCTTTACTCCAGGTTCATCTCAGAGATATTGTTCTTCTTTACTGAAGGTTCATCTTAGAGATATTGTTCTTCTTTACTCCAGGTTCATCTTAGAGATATTGTTCTTCTTTACTCCAGGTTCATCTTAGAGATATTGTTCTTCTTTACTACAGGTTCATCTTAGAGATATTGTTCTTCTTTACTCCAGGTTCATCTTAGAGATATTGTTCTTCTTTACTCCAGGTTCATCTTAGAGATATTGTTCTTCTTTACTACAGGTTCATCTTAGAGATATTGTTCTTCTTTACTCCAGGTTCATCTTAGAGATATTGTTCTTCTTTACTCCAGGTTCATCTTAGAGATATTGTTCTTCTTTACTCCAGGTTCATCTTAGAGATATTGTTCTTCTTTACTACAGGTTCATCTTAGAGATATTGTTCTTCTTTACTCCAGGTTCATCTTAGAGATATTGTTCTTCTTTACTCCAGGTTCATCTTAGAGATATTGTTCTTCTTTACTGCAGGTTCATCTTAGAGATATTGTTCTTCTTTACTCCAGGTTCATCTTAGAGATATTGTTCTTCTTTACTGCAGGTTCATCTTAGAGATATTGTTCTTCTTTACTACAGGTTCATCTTAGAGATATTGTTCTTCTTTACTGCAGGTTCATCTTAGAGATATTGTTCTTCTTTACTGCAGGTTCATCTCAGAGATATTGTTCTTCTTTACTCCAGGTTCATCTCAGAGATATTGTTCTTCTTTACTGCAGGTTCATCTTAGAGATATTGTTCTTCTTTACTCCAGGTTCATCTTAGAGATATTGTTCTTCTTTACTGCAGGTTCATCTTAGAGATATTGTTCTTCTTTACTCCAGGTTCATCTTAGAGATATTGTTCTTCTTTACTGCAGGTTCATCTTAGAGATATTGTTCTTCTTTACTCCAGGTTCATCTTAGAGATATTGTTCTTCTGTACTGAAGGTTCATCTTAGAGATATTGTTCTTCTTTACTCCAGGTTCATCTTAGAGATATTGTTCTTCTTTACTCCAGGTTCATCTTAGAGATATTGTTCTTCTTTACTCCAGGTTCATCTTAGAGATATTGTTCTTCTGTACTGCAGGTTCATCTTAGAGATATTGTTCTTCTGTACTACAGGTTCATCTTAGAGATATTGTTCTTCTTTACTCCAGGTTCATCTTAGAGATATTGTTCTTCTTTACTACAGGTTCATCTTAGAGATATTGTTCTTCTTTACTCCAGGTTCATCTTAGAGATATTGTTCTTCTGTACTCCAGGTTCATCTCAGAGATATTGTTTTCTTTACTGAAGGTTCATCTTAGAGATATTGTTCTTCTTTACTGAAGGTTCATCTTAGAGATATTGTTCTTCTTTACTCCAGGTTCATCTTAGAGATATTGTTCTTCTTTACTGACAGGTTCATCTTAGAGATATTGTTCTTCTTTACTCCAGGTTCATCTTAGAGATATTGTTCTTCTTTACTGCAGGTTCATCTTAGAGATATTGTTCTTCTTTACTCCAGGTTCATCTTAGAGATATTGTTCTTCTTTACTGCAGGTTCATCTTAGAGATATTGTTCTTCTTTACTCCAGGTTCATCTTAGAGATATTGTTCTTCTTTACTCCAGGTTCATCTTAGAGATATTGTTCTTCTTTACTCCAGGTTCATCTTAGAGATATTGTTCTTCTTTACTCCAGGTGCAACTTAGAGATATTGTTCTTCTTTACTCCAGGTTCATCTTAGAGATATTGTTCTTCTTTACTCCAGGTTCATCTTAGAGATATTGTTCTTCTTTACTCCAGGTTCATCTCAGAGATATTGTTCTTCTTAACTGCAGGTTCATCTTAGAGATATTGTTCTTCTTTACTACAGGTTCATCTTAGAGATATTGTTGTTCTTTACTGCAGGTTCATCTTAGAGATATTGTTCTTCTTTACTGCAGGTTCATCTCAGAGATATTGTTCTTCTTTACTGCAGGTTCATCTCAGAGATATTGTTCTTCTTTACTCCAGGTTCATCTTAGAGATATTGTTCTTCTGTACTGAAGGTTCATCTTAGAGATATTGTTCTTCTTTACTCCAGGTTCATCTTAGAGATATTGTTCTTCTTTACTCCAGGTTCATCTTAGAGATATTGTTCTTCTTTACTCCAGGTTCATCTTAGAGATATTGTTCTTCTGTACTGAAGGTTCATCTTAGAGATATTGTTCTTCTGTACTCCAGGTTCATCTTAGAGATATTGTTCTTCTTTACTCCAGGTTCATCTTAGAGATATTGTTCTTCTTTACTCCAGGTGCATCTTAGAGATATTGTTCTTCTTTACTGCAGGTTCATCTTAGAGATATTGTTCTTCTGTACTACAGGTTCATCTTAGAGATATTGTTCTTCTTTACTGCAGGTTCATCTTAGAGATATTATTCTTCTGTACTACAGGTTCATCTTAGAGATATTGTTCTTCTTTACTCCAGGTGCATCTTAGAGATATTGTTCTTCTTTACTGCAGGTTCATCTTAGAGATATTGTTCTTCTTTACTCCAGGTGCATCTTAGAGATATTGTTCTTCTTTACTGCAGGTTCATCTTAGAGATATTGTTCTTCTTTACTGAAGGTTCATCTTAGAGATATTGTTCTTCTTTACTCCAGGTTCATCTTAGAGATATTGTTCTTCTTTACTCCAGGTTCATCTTAGAGATATTGTTCTTCTTTACTCCAGGTGCATCTTAGAGATATTGTTCTTCTTTACTGCAGGTTCATCTCAGAGATATTGTTCTTCTTTACTCCAGGTGCATCTCAGAGATATTGTTCTTCTTTACTCCAGGTTCATCTCAGAGATATTGTTCTTCTTTACTGCAGGTTCATCTTAGAGATATTGTTCTTCTTTACTGCAGGTTCATCTTAGAGATATTGTTCTTCTTTACTGCAGGTTCATCTTAGAGATATTGTTCTTCTTTACTGCAGGTTCATCTTAGAGATATTGTTCTTCTTTACTGCAGGTTCATCTTAGAGATATTGTTCTTCTTTACTCCAGGTTCATCTCAGAGATATTGTTCTTCTTTACTGCAGGTTCATCTCAGAGATATTGTTCTTCTTTACTCCAGGTTCATCTCAGAGATATTGTTCTTCTTTACTGCAGGTTCATCTCAGAGATATTGTTCTTCTTTACTCCAGGTTCATCTCAGAGATATTGTTCTTCTTTACTGCAGGTTCATCTTAGAGATATTGTTCTTCTTTACTGCAGGTTCATCTTAGAGATATTGTTCTTCTTTACTGCAGGTGCATCTTAGAGATATTGTTCTTCTGTACTCCAGGTTCATCTTAGAGATATTGTTCTTCTGTACTCCAGGTTCATCTTAGAGATATTGTTCTTCTGTACTCCAGGTTCATCTTAGAGATATTGTTCTTCTTTACTGCAGGTTCATCTTAGAGATATTGTTCTTCTTTACTGCAGGTTCATCTCAGAGATATTGTTCTTCTGTACTCCAGGTTCATCTCAGAGATATTGTTCTTCTTTACTGCAGGTGCATCTTAGAGATATTGTTCTTCTGTACTCCAGGTTCATCTCAGAGATATTGTTCTTCTTTACTCCAGGTTCATCTTAGAGATATTGCTCTTCTTTACTGCAGGTGCATCTTAGAGATATTGTTCTTCTGTACTCCAGGTTCATCTTAGAGATATTGTTCTTTTTTACTGCAGGTTCATCTTAGAGATATTGTTCTTCTTTACTGCAGGTTCATCTCAGAGATATTGTTATTCTTTACTGCAGGTGCATCTTAGAGATATTGTTCTTCTGTACTCCAGGTTCATCTTAGAGATATTGTTCTTCTGTACTCCAGGTGCATCTTAGAGATATTGTTCTTCTTTACTGCAGGTTCATCTTAGAGATATTGTTCTTCTTTACTGCAGGTTCATCTTAGAGATATTGTTTAATCAAATAGATAAAAAATCTTTTCAAATGATTTCTGTCATAACTGTGTTCTGCATGAAAGATATGTTGGAGTTCTCTCTACTTCTAGCCAGGACTGTGCTGTTTACATAGATGGACTTTTATATGCTGAGGCAACAGAGAGTTATATATATTGATAATATATCATATTATTGAAATATATAATATTTATGAACAAAGTAGATACTGTTCAAGAAACCTGTTCATCTTGAATGTGCTGCTGGTCATCTGGGCTCAGAAGGTTCTGCCCCTCGGTCTGACCTCGACCCCTTTCCCCCGTCTCGCCCCTCTGCCTGCCCTCCACCTCAGCGCTGTTCTCTAGAAAATAAACATCCAGCAACAACTGAACTATAATACAGGTCACTCTCACTTCCTTTCTCATGACTAAAGCACAGATCTGGGCTTAAACCAACTGCTCATTTCACCGTCTATTGACAGACGATTAATATCAGGCCTGTCGTGCCTCTGCTGGTAACAAGCTCCAAAATACCAACAAAAAGAAGAAATAATTCAGCAGCAGTCTGGTTGACAAGCAACACCACTAGATGTCTAACTACAATAAAGACATCTGCTATTATAATGTGCTAAATGAATTATTCAAAAATTACACATATCCAAATGTAACCAAATGGAATGTAGGAAGTACATGAATTTAATTTGTACCAATAAAAATAAACATTATGCAAAAGAACAACTTTCCAACGCAAAACCTCCCGCCTCTCTCTGCTGCCTCGTATCGCTCAAATGATTTCTGGCATTATATCATTTAGATTTAGATGTGATAGTTGTGCTGTAACTTAGTATTCACATTAATTACATTAAAGGTTGCTAAATTTGAAATTCAGTGCATATCTACATGTCAACGGCTGAGCCAGCAGCTAACAGTGCTAAAGGCGCTAACAGTGCTAACTACGTCAACAGTGCTGACAGAGCTAACGGTGTTAACCTGAGGGGGAACTGGAGGATGGGCTCTACCAGGCGGCAACCTGCGGTTCTGCCGAGTGAAGCCGATGTGGAAGTGTCTTAAAGCTGCATTCTCTCTAGTGTCCACCAGGGGGCGACTCTACTCTCTACTCCTCTCTTGATTTATTACCTCAGTAAACATTGTAAACATGAGTTTATGGTCTCAATCTCTAGTTTCAAGTCTTCTTCAATACAGCATGATGTTCATTTAGTACATTATGGTCCATTTAGAGTCAAACAGACCATAAAGCAGGGGATGCTTTAGGGCGGGGCAACTGTGATTGACAGTCGTATTCGGCGCCTCTACATTTAGTAGAGCATGGTCCATTTAGACCAGAGGTAGCCAACACGGTGCCCGCGGGCACCCTGTCGCCCGCAGGGACCACGTGAGCTCCGTCTAAAATTGTAGTTGCTGTTCTTTTTTAATCAAAAACGCTTGCATTGGTGTAGATTTTATGACGGGCCGGCATGCAGGCTTCATTGCGCTATGCAAAGGTGACCCACACGTCACAACATTTCTACATTACCACTGCATCATTCACCAGCAGGCGCTATGTGCAAAAGTAACCGGCTTTGATCATGTGATGATACAAAAATATCAGAGATGTGATAACAGAAATAAAAGTTGCATGTTTAAATATGCATGTGTAACTATACCATCATTGTTGTGGAAATCATTCTTAATAATTATTGTGAGGAATAATTAACTGACATGTGATCAAACAGTCTCTTCACGTATATTATTATTATTATTTAGGTGATCTCTGCAACTTTGTTATTCAGGAAGTTTGTATCAAATAAGTAGCCCTTCGTACTACTCGGTACCCTTGAAGTAGCTCTCAGTTTAAAAAAGGTTGGTGACCCTTGATTTAGAGTCAAACAGACCATAAAGCAGAGGATGCTTTAGGGCGGGGCTACACAGTGATTGACAGGTCTCTACCAGCGACGTATACGGCGTCTCTACGTCACTCCTCCTCAGTCTAGATGTGGTCACTTCTGTTCATGGGTTGGAAAAACAACAACATGGCGACGGCCCTAATCCAAGATGTCAACGGCGAACTCGAGGCTTCAAACCGTCCACAACCCAGTGGGTGACGTTATGATGACTACGTCCACTTCTTATGAATATGGATATGGGCGCCACGCTTTGGGACGACGTTGTTATCAGCTGTAACCTCCGTATGAGAGCAGCGCAGAGAGCTAACCAGTGGGGCACGCTCACGTGCACTAACATGCAAGTGCGCCGCTATAGTAAAACCCTGAATGTCGTAGAGAACCTTTAACTTTCCCTGTTGTCTCTCACTGTCGAGTCGGACAAACAGACGTTTATTTGCAGCGGCTGTCAACCTTGACCTTCCTCGTCATGAATGCACATGGCTTGCATTAGAACATTCAATTAGGTTCTTTGGTTGTGTCTTGTTGTAACGTTGTAACGTTGGATGTCCTTAAAGTCGTGTGACTCTAATCTAGCGGTGTTTTCAGCCGACACTAGCCGACTTATTTCTCTTTCTGTGGTTTTGTGGAGCTCATTACCAACAAAGACAGCTGCGACTAACCTCACGTTATTCTCCTGTCAACAAACGGTGAAATGAGAAGTTGGTTGGAGCCAAGATTCGTGCTTTATTTATAAGAAAGGAAACAAACATCAAACGGAACCGACGGAAAAAAAGAACTTTGAATCGACAAAATCAGCCCCGAGAGTGGAAACGCATTGAAGAGACGAGTGGACGGAGGGACGGACGCATCTGAAGGGGACAAACTGATACGTCTGATACGTCTGAAATGGATTCACACACACTCGTCCGTCAAGTGATTAAAAGTTGTTTCTATTTCAACGTTTTGTTCTACGATATAAAATAAATACCCTTCTGGTGAATTTACTTCCCCTAGAATCAGACATGGAGGTCTACATTATTGTCGCTTTCTCAAAAGGAGAAGCCATAAGACTTATTAAGGATTACAAGATCTGAAAATATGTATTTGTTACTTCATCGGTTTTGTTTGAGGGCGAATATTTGCAAAAAAAAAAAAAAACGCGAAAGCATCTTGTTCCTTTTAGTTCCTGAAGTCACCACGCTCATTTAAGTTCCTGAACTCACCACAACTCTCAGGTTGGACATTATTGGGCTGAAAATGTGAAGTCTGATTCCCTTTATTTATCATTCTTTGATCAGCGTTATTGTCTCTCATCTTGAGTCTTCTTTCAGCAGAAGCTGGACACATGAAGTGTTTGTCAGGAAACAGAAACGCCGGCATTACGTTGCATCTCTCCATCGGAAACATCACGACTTTCTAACCAGCTGACACCCTGAGACCCTCCATCAGTCGCCTGTGACCTCCTGCGGGGCCGCGGGGCCTCAGGTTGGGCCCCTGTGCCGGTTTATCTGCAGCCTGATGGCTCCCAGCGGGAGAATTCAACATAATAGTTCTTCTGAATGTAGGACTGTGATTTAAATTGCTAATTATGATGGTGATGGAACAAATAAATAAAACATGACCTTAGCGTGTTTTTATCTCTCACTGTAAAAACTTTGGACGACAGTAAATCTTCTCCGATCGCCTGACAGCGATGACTCGTCTGTTGTCGGGTAGATGCTGCTGGCGTTTTATCGGCCGCTCTGTAAATGTCACACTGGAAACGATGTGGCAGCGTGTTTAATCTACTTTATTTCAGTTATGATTTGATCAGTTAGTGGTTAATGTTTGTGTTTCTTGTTCTGGCTGACCAAGAAAAAGATGGAAAACTTTCTCACATCTTTAATTTTTTATTAAATTTCTAACAACAATCTCTTGTCTCAATACACTTGCTCGCTGCTATTTATGTTTGTTTATATATTGTTTAGTACGTTTCAGTCTTGTGCTTTCTGGAAATCTCTCTGCATTTGTTCCTCTTCTGTTGTGACACCGAGTTCCCCTTCTTTGGGATCAAAGTTTATTTCATGTCATATTATCTTTATCATTATGATACACAACCGACCTTAAAAACCTCTCTGTGGAGTTTTCTTGTAAACAAACAAAAGTTTTGTATGTGTAATTCAGTATTTCTCACTAAAACTCAAAGAATCAGGTTGAATTTATTTACTTTTTAAATGTTTGCAAAATGGATTTTTTAAAAGTATTTTAAATCCAGCTGTGTTTACCTTCATGTGTACTTGCTAGCAGCTTTCTATATGTCAAAAACTCCAAGGCCATTAGTTCCAATGCATCTGTTCATATTCAGTTGTGTGTTGTGTTGTGAGAGACATTAAGCGGTTATGTGATATGCCTCTTTGAATCTTAAATGTGCTTACGTAAGATCTGGCCAGCACTTTACTTTAAAACAGTAAAAAAGAAGAAGCCTTATCAACAGGAAGTGAAGAGGTTACAGCAAAGACCAAACTGAGCTCACACCATGGACGTGTAGAAGGATTCAACCCTGTGTTGCATAATGACAATAAATGATCCTCTGGGCGGATAATATGGCCAACATCTTAACATTACAAATCCAACATCAGGGAAGCTTTGTGCAGCGATGTAAACAGAGAATGCATCCGCTCTCAAGCCAGAACTTTGACTGTTGATTGGAAACATCGTCAGATGATTCGGTTTGCGTCTCTATCGTTGGCTATCGTGGTCCCGCTCAGAAAGTGCTGACGTTATCATTGAGATATTAACTCCTAAATAGCAAACATTTTTGGAAATTATCGAGGCGGCACCGAGGAGGCTGCAAAGAGTTCGTGAGTTTTAAGATAATCTGAGCCGAACGTCTGAGCCGAACGTCTGAGCCGAACGTCTGAGCCGAACGTCTGAGCCGAACATCGGTACCGGCCGAGGTCCCGGACCGTATTTTCCCTCCGATCGTTGTGAGGAGTGAATCAGGGTAAAACCTCCCGTATACCCTGTTTCAGTCTGGCCAGACACTAAAACAACATTTGCAACACGTAGAAAACAACCTGCCACACACAACCAGCGACCCTGGACCTCAGGCACCAGCAGAGCATCCACAGTACGGATGTCATAGTTATAGTTCATTCCCTGTTTTTGCAGTGGAAATCAAGATTTCACTACACGTGTTATATGAGCAACAAATGAGAGCGTTACATCTTATTCATTGTCGTGGTATCTGTTCTACAAAGCTCAGAAGCTTTTACTCCGTCTTTAGAGCTTAAAGCTCATTTTTTAAAGCGTTTTATGTTTCCTCCTGATCACCTTCAAATTCATGTTTCACGCGTGGAACAACTTGAGGATTTGTCTCTCTAATCATCGTCAACAAAGTCGATTATCGGAGGAGAGGCTTCGGTCACTGTAAAGTCAACGTCTTCATCACAGACACATTAAATATAAAACATGTTAAGCTGCCGTGAAAAGAGCTCAGCATCATCCTGTCTGCAGCGTGACACGCAGCGGGACGACACCACCACCACCACCTCCTCCTCCTCCTCCTCCACCACCTCCTCCTCCTCCTCCTCCTCCTCCTCCTCCACGTCCCGCAGGACCGCAGACGGCAAAGATACCGAAGTTTAATTACAGGAAGCCTCAGAGGGACAAACCAACACCGACCTGATTATAAACTTATTTATGTCTTCAAAAGAAAGTGTCTTCATAATGTCATCAGACTGAAGAGTTATTATGGTGAACGTTACAATGATGCTTTCTGAAACGGACCTGCTCTCTGGGTTTTCCTCATATGAACTATTGTATAAACTATACATGATTGTCACACAGTTAAATAAAATCTAAATAAAACTCTTTCTGCTATGAAACTAGATAATGTTTTGAACTAATTGTGCCTCACAAAAGAAACACTTGTTCGAACAGATTGTTTTTTCTTAAGTGTGAAGAAATACGTCAATGAAACTTGATGCGTTCACAGATTTTCTTCGATTCATTATTTTCTCTGAGGCATGAAACAAAACTGTATCCAGACGTATGATACACAATAAAAGGGGAAATAAATGCAGTGAGCGGTTTGACAGCCTTTCTTTGGGTTTTTATTGTCATCAGTACTCCAGTCGTCAGCTGCCTCGGGGCTTTTGGTCTCTGTGTTTCCACCCGTCATGTAATGACATCATGGTGATCTGACTCTATAAGAAAAAAAAACGTTTTCTTAAAATTAAACTCCCTGATAAATCATTCACCTCTCTCTCTTTATCTTTCCTCAACTGACACAATGGCTGACTCAAATGTTTTCGTCTGAAGGACTCAAAGCTCCAAACTGAAGTTCTTTCTTTTGATTCACAATTTTGTGATTGAAACTTCTCCACAAATGGACACATTGCCGTTAATGAGCAGGTATTTATCGAGTTGAAATGTGTTGAAAGTTTGGTAAAAACTGACTTAAAACACTCAGTAAAGCTGAAACATTTAAGAAAATAATATAAAAATGTTCTCGCATGAAAGAAGTCAGACATTTCAGAGCTATAAGATTTTCAAAGGCAATTTTGGGAACATTTTGGAAGCCATTGATTGCCCAAGAGAATCAGTAAAAACATATTATTGCCAACTGTTTAAAGTGTTGGACTATCAGATGCATATATGATTCTGTAGAACAAAGCCTCGGTGTGAGGTGGGTTGAGGATAAACTCCTTTCTCTCTGTCAAACTTCTTTTCTTTTTTGGTCAAACTTCCCTAAATATTCCTGAAACAAAGAAAAGAAAAGCGATAAATCAGTAACGAGAGCGAGTTTCCTCCATGCAGGATCCACGCGGCGCTGTGATGTAATATTGATGACCCTCCTCGTCTCCCGACGACCTCCGTTTGGTCGTCTCATGTTTTATCAAATATTCATCGAGCTCTGCGTCCCCTCAGATCCCATAATGCATCTGTAATGTCCTGTCAGGTGAGGCATGATGGGAGAGGTGATGATGGAGTGAAGCTCCTGGAGGGACGGAGGAGGATCATTTCTGATCACTGCGTTTTCTGCCCTTTTCTTCTCTTCCTCTAAAGTTGTGGAAGTTCATCTGAAACTGACAGGAACCCGAGGTGGAACCCTGAGGAACACCGAGCTCTTCTTCTCCCTCTATTCTGTTTCTATTCATTGTTCCTGGGTTCTCTATCATGCTCTCTTATGTGAGACTGTTGTTTCCCACCAACCTAATGCTGGCCCTGTGCTAGACGGCAGAATTTGGGTCCGATTGGCCCGTCCCGACTATCGTGGGCAGTACGACAGTGAGCCTCATGAAACACAATCATTAACTAATTAATTAGCTGCACCTCGACCAGCTGCCACATTAAAATACTACTCACATGTAATAAATGAGTATAAATGATGTGATAATACATATGAAAAAGTAGCAACGACAGAAGCCATTCTGCTGACTAATGACAACTTTTACTATAAATTCTTTAGGATATTTTAAAAATATCCATGTCGAAGCTACGGATATGATATGGTGGACAGAATATTCATTTTAAGTATTAAGTATTTTTCTTCAGTATAACATCAGAATACATTATTATTATTATTATTATTATTACGATCCTGAAGTCAAACTGTGGAGAAAGGCACGAGCATGAAGATCTGTTCAACCCTTCAAGACACAGCAGAAGGAATCCATCTGCTGTGTTTGTTAGACTTTAATAACTTTTAGCATCTTATTGAAGATAACAGATTGTGCAGCGTCGAGGTCTGACCTCTTTATCGTCTCTTTGTCTTGATGTTCACCTCTTCCATCATTCAGTCTCTCACCGGTCCAACTTTCTTCTCTTCTTCCTCTTCTTATCTAACTCTCTCTCTCTCTCTCTCTCTCTCGCTGCATCATCCCTTCTCTCTGTCTGCTCTCTCTGCCTCCTGCAGTTTTCTTATTTATCACCATCACTAATATCTCTCACCTCTCTCCTCCTCACCCCCCTGAGCCTCACCTCACTCCTTCACCTGTTCCTCTCTTCTTTCACTGTTCCTCTCTTCTTTCACCTCTTTGTTCCGTCACCATGTCTCCCCCGTCCGTTCCTTCCCTCTCTCCCCTCATTAACACTGAGCCCTGATGGATGTCGGGGCGAGGCCCGGCTCACCCTCAACATCACACTCGCCCCTGATGCTCTGCGCAGGAAACCCCTCACCTCTCGGCAGGGGTGGCAGTCGAAGTGGCCGTTTGGTTCCTATCGGGGCCGCCCGCCATCTGCCACCACCATCACCCCCCCGCAGCAGCACCCCGCCACAACTGCCGCCGCCGCCGGAGCCCCGTGACTCCCGACGCAGCTGGGACACCGAGGTGATGATGGGAAGGAAGACCTGCTGCTGTTGCATTCAAGACCCGCAGGGAAGATCGTACATATGGATTTCCTACAAGGAAATACGAGATAGACCAGGTAGGCCATTGTTAGCCATTGTTAGCAATACCAGTTGATAACAACGAGTTCCACCGGTATATAAACACTGCAGCAACATGTCCACAGATAAAAGTTGGACGGTACTATGAGTACGACTGATTTAATGAGATACAAATAAGACAGAAGTGCAGATAAACAGTAAATGGCCACAGTTGTTTCACTGGTGATTGGTGGAGCAGCCATCTTGGAATTTGACGTCAGGGTTGGTGAGGTTTGTCTGACTTTCTGATAAAAATCGGACTTCAGGGAGCATTCCAGTTCAGATTTCAACTGGGAACTCGGAAACTCCAGTTCAAAAGGAACGCAGCTTCAAAAGACACTTGATAGACGCTCAGAGCAACTGACGTCGTATAAAGTGTGAGATAATACACATGGGACGGAGAACACTGTACCAAGACACGATGCATGTAACAGGTCACATGTTCAGTGTGTTTAATGTGTTGTATGTTCAGTCTGTCACATGTTCATTGTGTTTAATGTGTTGTATGTTCAGTCTGTCATATGTTCATTGTGTTTAATGTGTTGTATGTTCAGTCTGTCACATGTTCATTGTGTTTAATGTGTTGTATGTTCAGTCTGTCACATGTTCATTGTGTTTAATGTGTTGTATGTTCAGTCTATCACATGTTCATTGTGTTTAATGTGTTGTATGTTCAGTCTGTCACATGTTCATTGTGTTTAATGTGTTGTATGTTCATTATGTCATTGTGTTTAATGTGTTGTATGTTCATTATGTCATTGTGTTTAATGTGTTGTATGTTCATTATGTCACATGTTCAGTGTGTTTAATGTGTTGTATGTTCATTAAGTCATTGTGTTTAATGTGTTGTATGTTCATTATGTCATTGTGTTTAATGTGTTGTATGTTCAGTCTGTCACATATTCATTGTGTTTAATGTGTTGTATGTTCATTATGTCATTGTGTTTAATGTGTTGTATGTTCAGTCTGTCACATATTCATTGTGTTTAATGTGTTGTATGTTCATTATGTCATTGTGTTTAATGTGTTGTATGTTCATTTTGTCATTGTGTTTAATGTGTTGTATGTTCAGTCTGTCATATGTTCATTGTGTTTAATGTGTTGTATGTTCATTATGTCACATGTTCAGTGTGTTTAATGTGTTGTATGTTCAGTCTGTCATATGTTCAGTGTGTTTAATGTGTTGTATGTTCAGTCTATCACATGTTCAGTGTGTTTAATGTGTTGTATGTTCAGTCTGTCATATGTTCAGTGTGTTTAATGTGTTGTATGTTCAGTCTATCACATGTTCAGTGTGTTTAATGTGTTGTATGTTCAGTCTGTCATATGTTCAGTGTGTTTAATGTGTTGTATGTTCAGTCTATCACATGTTCAGTGTGTTTAATGTGTTGTATGTTCATTATGTCATTGTGTTTAATGTGTTGTATGTTCAGTCTGTCATATGTTCATTGTGTTTAATGTGTTGTATGTTCAGTCTGTCATATGTTCATTGTGTTTAATGTGTTGTATGTTCAGTCAATCACATGTTCAGTGTGTTTAATGTGTTGTATGTTCAGTCTATCACATGTTCAGTGTGTTTAATGTGTTGTATGTTCAGTCTATTACATGTTCATTGTGTTTAATGTGTTGTATGTTCATTATGTCATATGTTCATTGTGTTTAATGTGTTGTATGTTCATTATGTCACATGTTCATTGTGTTTAATGTGTTGTATGTTCATTATGTCATATGTTCATTGTGTTTAATGTGTTGTATGTTCAGTCTATCACATGTTCATTGTGTTTAAAGTGTTGTATGTTCAGTCTGTCATATGTTCATTGTGTTTAAAGTGTTGTATGTTCATTATGTCATATGTTCATTGTGTTTAAAGTGTTGTATGTTCAGTCTATCACATGTTCATTGTGTTTAATGTGTTGTATGTTCATTATGTCACATGTTCATTGTGTTTAATGTGTTGTATGTTCATTATGTCACATGTTCATTGTGTTTAATGTGTTGTATGTTCATTATGTCATATGTTCATTGTGTTTAATGTGTTGTATGTTCATTATGTCATATGTTCATTGTGTTTAATGTGTTGTATGTTCATTATGTCATATGTTCATTGTGTTTAATGTGTTGTATGTTCATTATGTCACATGTTCATTGTGTTTAAAGTGTTGTATGTTCATTATGTCATATGTTCATTGTGTTTAATGTGTTGTATGTTCATTATGTCACATGTTCAGTGTGTTTAATGTGTTGTATGTTCAGTCTATCACATGTTCATTGTGTTTAATGTGTTGTATGTTCATTATGTCATATGTTCATTGTGTTTAATGTGTTGTATGTTCATTATGTCACATGTTCATTGTGTTTAATGTGTTGTATGTTCAGTCTATCACATGTTCATTGTGTTTAATGTGTTGTATGTTCATTATGTCATATGTTCATTGTGTTTAATGTGTTGTATGTTCATTATGTCATATGTTCATTGTGTTTAATGTGTTGTATGTTCATTATGTCACATGTTCAGTGTGTTTAATGTGTTGTATGTTCAGTCTATCACATGTTCATTGTGTTTAATGTGTTGTATGTTCATTATGTCATATGTTCATTGTGTTTAATGTGTTGTATGTTCATTATGTCACATGTTCATTGTGTTTAATGTGTTGTATGTTCATTATGTCATATGTTCATTGTGTTTAATGTGTTGTATGTTCATTATGTCATATGTTCATTGTGTTTAATGTGTTGTATGTTCATTATGTCATATGTTCATTGTGTTTAACGTGTTGTATGTTCATTATGTCATATGTTCATTGTGTTTAATGTGTTGTATGTTCAGTCTGTCACATGTTCATTGTGTTTAATGTGTTGTATGTTCATTATGTCATATGTTCATTGTGTTTAATGTGTTGTATGTTCATTATGTCATATGTTCATTGTGTTTAATGTGTTGTATGTTCAGTCTGTCACATGTTCATTGTGTTTAATGTGTTGTATGTTCAGTCTGTCATATGTTCATTGTCTTTAAAGTGTTGTATGTTCATTATGTCATATGTTCATTGTGTTTAATGTGTTGTATGTTCAGTCTATCACATGTTCATTGTGTTTATGTGTTGTATGTTCAGTCTGTCATATGTTCATTGTCTTTAAAGTGTTGTATGTTCATTATGTCATATGTTCAGTGTCTTTAAAGTGATTCCAGGCTCTGGTTTTGTCTCCACCTTCCTGATCTCAGTGTTTGAGTCTCAACAGCAGCTCATCGTGCTGCTGTTGATGATACTGATGGTGATGATGATGATGCAGATGACCACACAGTCATTATCATTCACTACACTCCCACAATCCTCTGCTCCAACTCCAATTACCGTGTGATTGTATGCTTGGCATGGAAAACATAATTAACAACCTGCGTCTCTGCCAAACTAAGCAGCCAACACGCTGTTTGTGTAGAACGTCGATCTGAACGCAGGAAAGCAAACACAACAACGGCAACAACAACAACAACAACAACGACACAAACAGCTCGCTGCCTTTTCGGGGTTCAGAGGCAGAGCGGCGGCTCCGCGTTCCCGCGAGGCCGCCGCTATTCGCCGTAATGGCGGCGGCGGCTCGGCACTCTTCTCTCTGATGGACTGCAGGCTGCTAAGGGAGGACACTTTGTGGTGTGGACAAGAGGAATTATGGGAGAGCACGCCAAGAGAGGCCCACGGGGACGCATGGATGTGTGTGTTATCAGGTCTGTTTCAAAACACAGACTGAAAAATATCTGTGTATCAGAAACACAAACGTGCTTGTTAAAGGCTGTTAGAGTGTAGACACGTATATCACACACACGCTCACGTGTGTGTGTGTGTGTGTGGTCCAGCCTGATATCCTGAACTGAGCCTTAAAGTCCAAACTAATTAACTTGAATAGTGAAATAGAGTTTGTTGTTGTTCTAACAACCTACCAACTCATCATGTTGAGATAATGTCATAATGAGAAGAATTACTTTTGCGAGATTTTATTATAACGGGACAGATTTGGTATTTAGTCATAAGATGTACCGGTATATATATGTGAAACAAACAAGATAACAAATGACTATTTTGTGATCATTGTCGCTAGCAATTAGTTACCAAAATGAGCTCATTTTATTCAACGTATCCTCGTACTGTTGCTATGATATCAAGTTTCTCCTCTTATTTCGTGCATTTTCCTTCAAAAGTCCAACAACCCACGTCAACCCTCCTCACATGCATATGGTCTTTTCAAAATAAATGTCCATCTTCACAGGAAAAAAGCTTCGTTAGGTTTAGGAATAGATCGTGAAATACTGAGTTAGGTTTCACATGGGGAACAAACAGCAGTCTCCTGGTTGAAAGAGTTCTGTTTGTTTATTTCATATTTGCAGTTTTTATGATTGCACCACCTGTGAACTGTTTGGACAAATATAGTCACATATTTATTGTGGTTGAGTATCTCATGCTTGTACTTATATACCTATATACTTAGTAGATTAAAATACACGACGGGATACCGTTCATCATCTTCATGCAGACAAACACAAACATGCAGATGTGTTAGTACAAACAGATGAAGCTCTCAAAAACACACTCAGTAAAACTGAGAAGCAAACGTGTTCAAACAGGAAAAAACTGCTGTTGTGCAGAAACACATGTACATACAACACTATTGTGTGTGTGCATGAATCCATCATATCGCAACAGCAGAACAACGAGGAAAACAATGTACAACTGTGTGTGTGTGTGTGTGTGTGTGTATCTTGTCTATTCAGCAGAAAGAGGCTGCAGCTCCTTCTTCTGTTTTTTATTTATCGGGTGGCAGCGAGTCGCTGCTGCTTATTTACAGCAGATTGTTTCTCCAGATGTTTTACAGGGAGAGAAATCCCTAAACACACACACACACTCCTCTCTTTGTCCAGATGGAAGTCATTCTTTATAAGACTCCATAATCCCTCTCTCCCTCTCTCTCTCCCTCTCTCTCTCTCTCTCTCTCCCTTTCTGCAAGAGGAAACAGAGGGAAGGTGGAAGTGAAGCGTCTCCTCTTCGTGTCACTGATGTTCTCCAGTTGTGTCGACATGTTTTCAGTAAAACTCTCTTGACGCTTCAAAATGTTTCAACTGAAGGTTTGAAAGAAGGAAATGTATGGATTTGAAACATTTGAGTGGATTGAATTGGAGTCGGCCTCCTGACTGACCGGGTAAAGGAACAGTCAATCTGAGGTACTTGTACAAATCTGAGGTACTTGTATTTTACTTGAGTATTTCCATTTTACGGTACTTCTTATGTCTCCTTCACTAATATCGCAGAAGTAAATATTACTAATACTGTACGAACTACATTTGTCTAATCGTTGTGATTAATAAAAACCATGCATCTCCAGATGTGTTTACTTTGAGTCATAGACTTTATATAAGAAGTGGACGTAGTCGTGGTGATGTCACTCACTGGTTTGCGGACTGATGTTTCGAACCCCTAGAGCTCCGCGTTTTAGCCGTCGCCATCTTGGATTACGGCCGTCGCTATCTTGGCTGTTTTGTAACCAGTGAACAGGAAGTGACCATATATGGACTGAGGAGGAGTGACGTATGAGACGTTATATTCGTCTCTGGTAGAGACCTGTCAATCACAGTGTAGCCCCGCCCTAAAGCATCCCCTGCTTTATGATCAGGTTTGGTCAAACAAACAAAAGACTTTAACCCATGAGACCACTGTTCATGTCCCGTCTAAAACCAAGAGTCAGGGAGCCCCCCCAAAAACCAACGTCTGTGACTGCAGACTGTTGAGAGAAGACTGTTAGTTTAGAGTAGCCTGTACACTTTCAATTAGCCTGTTTAGTGACTTATGCTACCTTTTACTGTCGTAAGGTTTTTATTAGACTTTAAGTACTTTCACTGTGTGTATTAGTACTTTTACTGCAGTGAATGATCTGAAAACTTCTGCCACCACTGGAAGGTACAAACTGTTTTTTAAATTCAAATATTTCAGTATTATTTCTGTCCATGAGACTATCGGGTTTACTTCAGATAAGCAGTTCAGCTGAAACAAACTGTGTGAGAATCTTTTATTTTAATGTGTTCTGAAAACCCAGCGGTTTGTCTTCTTCACTGTTTTAGCTGCTAAACTGAACTATAAACTAACACGTGCTAACAGTTTCAGCTGCTGTGTTAGCTTTAGTTTTCTCTGCTTATTATACTGTCAATACTATTGTGGAACTTCCCTGCATCTGTTGCCAAACGTATTTGGACTTCCTCACCAAAGATATTCACAATGTTTCTGACAGCTTTGTTTTAAACAGGTCCTCTGTTCTTAAACAAGTTATAACTTTGATACCCAATTTGTGTAAAGAGGAGAAAAATGAAAGAGGAGCAAAACTTCAACGTGCATGACAAAGAGGTTTCATAATATTCCCTCAGCTTTTATTGGAAAAACATCCACCTCTGTGAAGTTCAAGTTTCCTGTGAGATTTCCCCAAAAACAAGAGCTGATTTTTAAACTGAACTACAATAAAAAGGCTTTGTTCTGAGTCTTTGTATCGCTGCTCCTCTGTCAGTGTGGGCGAGAGGGAGAAAAATAACAACACCCTCCCAAAAAAAGAAAAAAAAGAAAAAGGAAATGGCAGATTGATGAAAAGCCAAACTAGTCCCAGGATGACACGTTCTTCTTCTCTCCACAATATTAAAAACTCCCACACGTTTCAGGAGGAGGGCAGAATTAGCCTTGCCGGGACACACTGTAAGCTGCCGTAATGACTCATTTGTTTCATCCTGATAGATGGCTCTCCGGATGGAAGAGGACCTCGTTTAAAAAAAGAAAAAAGAGAACGCGATGAAAAGGCGGCGGGCGAAGGACGACGCGCCGAATGACGGCGAAGGTCTTCGGCTCGCCGCTTCAAAGACCGACTCAGACCGCCGGGGGTCGCTCTGAGGGGCGAAGAGGACAAGATCAAAATCCTCTAAACAACGAGCCAACACACGCACACACACGCACGCACACACACTCACACACACACACACACACACACAAACTCACTCACTCACTTTGAAGCTGCTGTTAAACAGCGTGCAGGAGGGCAGGTGGTGCTGATGAATATTCAGACGGAGGGTCGGCGCTCTGCTGCCAAACAAACCGCCTGTTTGCTTTCTGTCACCTTCCAAATTCTGATAGATTAGTTTTTTCTTTCAGTGTGACTCAGATCAGATGTTTGATGTTTGTTTCCTTCGGTCTGGACCACACGGGCTCAGGTGATAATCAGGTGATCATCAAGTCAATTACCAGGTGATGTTCAGGTGAGAGCTCAAGAGAAACCAGGCGGCAAACCTCCGGTTCTGAAGAGTGAAGCCGATGAGGTAGTGTGTTAAAAGCTGCATTCTCTCTAGTGTCCACCAGGGGGCGACTCCTCTGGTTGTATAGAAGTCTATGATAAAATGACTCTACTTCTCTCTTGATTTATTACCTCAGTAAACATTGTAAACATGAGTTTCATGGTCTCAATCTCTAGTTTCAAGTCTTCTTCAATACAGCATGATGTTCATTTAGTACATTATGGTCCATTTAGAGTCACACAGACCATAAAGCTAGGGGATGCTTTAGGGCGGGGCAACTGTGATTGACAGTCGTATTCGGCGCCTCTACATCACTTCTCTGCATTCCAAATTTGGTAACTTCTGTTCATTGGCTGCAAAAACAACAACCAGACATCCGAAGTCCAAGACGGCGACAAGCCGAACTCAAGGCTTTAAAACATCCACAAACCGATGGGTGACGTCACGATGATACGTCCACTTCTCATATACAGTCTGTGAGAGAAACAAACAGCCAACTTAATCTACGGAAACAATCTTTGTGTGCAGGTGGACGTTTGTGCCGAATTTGAATGGACTGGACGGACGGACAGACAACCCATCATGCCGATGTAGAGGCATGACAAAAGCAAAAACAGGCAACCTTCCTACCAAAATGAGTGAGAGGATATTTGATTATATACAATACAGTATATATATATATATATAGATATAGATATAGATATAGATATAGATAGATACTGTGGCCTCAATACTGTCTTGTCTCGTTTCCGCTTTGAGACTGTTAATCCGAGGCTCATGGATAAAGACATTAAAATGAATAAATGATTCCTGCCTCCCAATAACGGACTCGTCCAGATGATTCTCCTCCTCAGGTCTCTATCTCTCCCAGGAGCTTCCCGATGGTCCTCAGAGATCCTCTCTCGGCATCCCACGCTCCTCGTATCCTCTCTGGTACCTGCAGCTCCGAGAGACCAGCTGACACTGACACCACCTGTGGAGGTGAGCCGGTCTGAAGATCACTGCTGGTTTTTGAAAATAGCAAATTTAAATAGCTTTCTGTTTTTTATCTGCTTCAGCAATGAATCTGTTCTTAGATCAGAAACCAAACGGGAGAAATAACGTCCCCTAGTTTTGCATTGATTTGACAAATTATCGTCCGACTCTGTGAAGGAAAACCTGATACAGCGTAGCAAATATTAATAAAGCGGTACATTATCCTTGTACCATAGGCAGAGTTGTACTTCTAAAAAGGTGTGACACCACAGTTTAGAAATATTGTAATGTTTACCTAAAGGTGCAGTGTGGAGGATTTGGCGCCATCTAGTGGCACGTTTTCAGATTGCAACCAACTGAAACTTCTCCAGTAGGAGAACTACGGTGGGCGCCGGCAGCGGGGGAACGTGAATGGCCCTGTCTAGAGTCAGTGGTTGGTTTGGTCCCTTCTGGGCCACCGTAGCAACATGGTCGCCCGCTCCGTGAAGAGGACCCGCTCCATGTGTAGAAATACACGGCTCATTCTAAGCTAACGAAAACACAAAGACTCTTATTTTCACAAAGAAAACATACTTCATAAAGGTTCTCTATACGACATTCAGAGCATTAATATAGCAGCAAACAACTATTAACTAAGAGGAATGTTTAAAGTATACCAAAAGTAACAACAGTAATATATACTATACTCTTATATTATACATATTCATGCATTAATGTGTTCATTACTTTAAATATCAACTGTTAAAAGTCAAGCTCATTATAATTGATTTATATACTGCTGGGTCATTTCGTTCATAATAATAGATCAACATTGATGAGTTGATTATCTTTTAAAGATATACATAAATAATCTGACACTTTAAAGTAAATGTGGTGCAGTAAACAGCACAATATTTCCCTCTGAGTTGTGTTGGAACGGAAGCATGAAGTAGCAGAAAGTGGAAATATTAGAGTAAAGCGTTTGAGTAAATGTACGTTCCACCGCTGGTTACACTCACGGAGGAGGAAACATGACAGACGAGCCTTTAAAAAGACGGATTTACACCTTTTCAACATCTGACTTGAATGAGTCTGAAAGCTCCTCCAGAGAAGATTTAAACGATCAGGTTTCTCTCCGTCTGAGCTGCTTCTCTTCTGCAACATGTTCTTTTTATTTTCATATGAAGAACAGCTTCTTCTCTGCAGCCTCTCAGCTGTTAAATCAGATCGAGCCACAGACAGAGCTGTTAACACACAGAAACACACACACAGCTGCTGAGCGTTAGCGGCGGTGCTTTATGGCGGGACTGTGAACATGCAGCGTGTTGTGGAGGTGCAGCATAATTCAGACCGACTGGTTTACAGTGGAGGTGACAGCGCGTGGAGCATGTGGGCAGCAGATGACTCTGATCTGCAGCTTCATTACAGCAGAAACACAAAAGAACACAAAGCTGCACATCGCGGTTTGAACCGCCGACGACTGGAATCACTGTCAGCATCGACCGCCGTACACGTCTGCTTTTGTT
The DNA here is from genome assembly GCA_024529925.1 of Ophthalmolycus amberensis. Taxonomy (NCBI): domain Eukaryota; kingdom Metazoa; phylum Chordata; class Actinopteri; order Perciformes; family Zoarcidae; genus Ophthalmolycus; species Ophthalmolycus amberensis. The sequence goes on from JAFEUB010000377.1 coordinate 51,827, forward strand.
CCGTGAGACAAAGTGACACGTCTTGTTTCTTTAAAAGCTTCTCGGGGACAATAAAGTCCTGATGTCACTTCCTGCAGCTGAATGGAAACAGATCTGCTTTTATTAAGTGCAGAACTGTCAAACATCGAATTAAGAAAACGTTTCAGCGTCTCCCCCGACGCTCGTATTTAGAGAAAGCTGCAGATGAAGTTTTACTGTTTTCACCTGTCAGACATTACACAAAGCTGACCTGCTGGCAATCGGGTTTAAACTCATCAATGATTCATAGATGAGAATTATTTATAAAAATAATAACAGTAATAATGAGAACAATAATAATAATAATAATAATAAAACAATAACTCTCCAGCTTACTTTTAATAGAAAAAATCCTTTATTGCTACATATATACAATAATTATTAGTGTTAATAATAATAATAATAATAATAATAATAGTAATGAAAATAATTCTGATAAAATACTTTCCAGCTTAAATAAAAATCCTTTATTGATACCAGGTTGACCAAAGTGTTTCATTAATTAAAACTCGTCAAGTGGTCACATGACATGTGACATGTGACACATGACATGGCAATACTGCACACTTAAAGAGATCAGACACGACGAGACATGACAGTGAAAATGAGTGTTCTGGAACAAACTCACACATACACTGGCAGATAAAGAAGAATATTAAACCACATATTAATAAAGCGAGGTCAATAGAGCGCTGCAGCAATGTAGTCCAACAGGAAGTTAGCTTCACGCTGGTTGCTGTTCACATAAAAGCCAAAGGGATCCCAGTCCGAACCCGTTCAAACCCACAACAGAATCCACTCTCAACATTTCTCTTCAGGGACAGAGAGAGGGCTGATGGGAAATGTGGTTCTCGTTTGTAGAAACATGAGCGCTGGTGTGTGTGTGTGTGTGTGTGTGTTGTGTCACTCTGGATTACATGATGACAGAATAATGAGTGTTGCTGAGCAGCAGTCGGGCTGTTTTCTACATGCAGCACCTGGACTGTGGTGGTCTCTGATAAACGGATCCTCAGCTGTCAGGACCTCAAACCTCCTCCAGCTGTGACCACTTATGATGTCACGCAGGTCGCCGTCTAGCTGCCTGGCCATCACGTGACATCACCGCCGACAAGTCAACCCCTGAGCTGCAGGAAGGTGGTGGATGATCATCAGATTGTTACAGACAAGAAGCCTGCGGACATAAAATCTGAAGGAGAGAAGTCAACAACGACTCCCAGGGTGCATTTCACCAACAGGCATCCGAACACAGAGCTTCAGACTCTGCTATGTGCCTGCTAACGGCTTGCTGAGGCTAAAGATTACGGTGTCGAGAAAACTGATTGATGATCTGCAACAGCAACTATATGATGGCTGTCTGAGTGCAAACCTAAATACATTCCTTCCATTGCAATAATTACAGTTTTTCTATTGCAATTATTGCATTTATTCTAGTGCAAGTATTCATTCAATCATTATTGATTCATTGTTTTACGACATTTAATTAAAGTCAATTTGGTCCTTTAATGTCAAAGTTTAAATTGATTATAAATATAAATTACATGGCTGCATAAGTATTCACATCCTTTGAAAAGACACACTAAGAGTGTAGGTAGAAGTATAAAGTAACATAAAATGGAAATACTAAAGTAAAGTACCTCAAACCTGCACAAAGTTAATGTACTTTACTTTCCTCCACTGGCAGGTCCAGTTAACAGTCCTGAACACGACAATAATATTCAGATAAGATGACGATAAAGAACAAAGAAGCTTTGGCTCAACATAGGACTGGATCCGTCCCAGCTGATGTAACCTGGTCAGTGTTGTGGTGAAGCAGACTCTCTAACAGAGACACAATCCTGCAGGCGGATCCTCTCGATCAGACCCAGATCACAACAAGATCTCCGTGACCATGACGTCCAAACTCTCGCCGGCTTTCAGACGCTTGTTAATTAATTGTCTCTGCACCAACATCTGTCGTCTCTGGAGTCCCACTGTGCGCTGCTGCGATTCAACATTTATACATGAATCCTTACAGCAGCCGCAGTTTTAATGATGAAGCATATGGAATACAGCCGAGCAGAAGAGGAAGTACATTCAGGCTGCGACGGCTCTCAGCTGTGACAGAGCTGCATCACCAAAAACATCTTGTGGACGGAAAAATGTGCTGATTAGGTTTGAACAGTCAGGTGAAGGTGCAGCCGAGTAGCAGTATGTTTCTGCAAACCAGAGATATGTTGAACGTTGACTTCTTTTAATTTAGTCTGCGTCTGAGTGACGTAGTATATCCAGCCACCGTGGAATGGAGGGTGGAATGGTCAAACAAACACAGGACTTTCACCCAGGAGATTGATGTTCGTGTCCTGTGTGAAACCACAAGTCAACGTTGACCGAAGCCTCGAGTTCAGCATTTTGGCCGATGCCATCTTGTTTTTTACAACCAGTGAACAGGAAGTGACCATATCTGGACTGAGGAGGAGTGACGTAGAGACGCCGTATACGTCTCTGGTAGAGCCTGTCAATCACCGTGTAGCCCCGCCCTAAAGCATCCCCTGCTTTATGGTCTGTGTGACTCTAAATGGACCATAATGTACTAAATGAACATCATGCTGTATTGAAGAAGACTTGAAACTAGAGATTGAGACCATAAACTCATGTTTACAATGTTTACTGAGGTAATAAATCAAGAGAGAAGTAGAGTCATTTTCTCATAGACTTCTATGCAACCAGAGGAGTCGCCCCCTGGTGGACAGTAGAGGGAATGCAGGTTGATTTAATGTTTTATACGTGAAGTTTGCCACCTGATTTACGCTATAGTTACCGTTGTTATGTGAAGGTGTAACATTTTTACGTTATTGTTTAAACACAAACCACAATCTTTTTTCCAACCATAACCATGTAGTTTCGTTGCCTGAACCTAAATCAATCGTTTTATTGTTAAGCGTGATACGAAACTGATAAGAAACATGTTCATGGAAAAAAATGTGGGGCTCGGAAACATCATCGAATCCGGTGGTTTGCAGGAGCGTAACATGCCCGAATGTTATTCTTGGAAGGTGGGGAGTGCTGCTTTGGTTGGACCAGGGAAAACAAAACAGCCAGTCTGTAGTCAGACAGCAGCAGCTTCTCTAGTGAACTATGCAAACCTCCACTTGGTGATGCCCGGACTACAAGATATGAGTCCAATTATAGCTCGACCAGCCAGAGTGTGTGTTGTAGTGGATGGTAACCGACACCGCAACCGGAATGCGTCAAATCGTCCCGACAACGTTCCCTCACGTCTGTAACGTTGACCAATAGGAGCACAGACTCTTCAACTGTAAACACGGGGAAGCCAATGAGGAACGACGTTGGTGCTGTGAGGTGGAAGCGTGAAGAAAAGTCACTTTTTCTTTTCTTTTATTCGACTTTTCCGAACACAACACAGCCGGCATCGAACACACGTCGTTATTTGTTTACATTCTGGTTCCTTCCCGATGACATCACGTATTTGGTAAATAGAAAACGGTACACTTCTGTTGGTTGGGGGCACACCTGTAGTCTGTCATGTCTCTTAGCTTATACATTTATGACTCAATAATCTGACACAGCGACTGTCGTAACAGACAGAAGTATCGTGTAGTCTGAACCCGGCGAGGTGGTCCAGACGTCCGTCTCACCAGCAACGTCCTGCAGCTCCTTCTGGGAGGATCCCGAGGCCAGATGGGATGAGTCCGGGGTCTCCTACCGGTTGGACGTACCTGGAAACCCTTCACGAGGACCCTGATCAGATGTTCAAGCACTCCAACCGGCTCCGTTGGACCTGGTATTTGTTGAAGGTGTTAAACATGTCCGGAGGGAATCTTTAATGGAAGTCAAGGGATGTTTGTGAATGTGAGGCGATCGAAGGCTCTGAATGAACTCGGTCAGATTCCTTTAGCTGAGGATCACGGCAGCGTGTTCGTCCTACATCTGTGCTCCTGCAGGAGACGCCTGCAGAGACTCAGCCACAGGAAGAGATTCTTCCACCCACCTTAACTGGCAGCACGGCCTGGCCCACATCCCTCGCGTGTGTGTGTGTGTGTGTGTGTGTGTTGGTGTGTGTGACTTCCTGTGGTCTCATTATGTTTGCCTCGTTTCCCTCCTGCGCACATCAGATGTAACAAAACCAGAGGACAAAATAAGAGCATTACTTTTTAAAGACGTGTCCTGAAGAAGGGAGACGGTGATGCGCGCTGACAGCGGCTGCTAATTGGAGTAAATTAATTTACCTCGGGCGCCGATGTTCGCACAAAGCGCCGCTCGCCGCGTGAATAAGTGATGATCGGCAGCGCCCGTATAAGCCCCGACTTTTTGAATCATTTAACGCCGCAATCTGCTAATTAGCAGGGAGAAAAGCCAGCTTTCAGCCACAATTAAGATCGGCCTCTGTCAGTCAGGGGGGGGGGGGGGGGGGGGCGGTGGAGAGGGAGCGCTTCATTTATTCATCCTCTGAGCAGATGCTGAGTGCAGTGGGGGTTTGGATGGAGAGATGCAGGGATGGAGATGGAGAGCTGAGGGATCTGAAGGGCCTGGATAGGGATGAGGGAGGAGGAGGAGGGGGGGTGTTGGCGTGTGGTTGTGGAAGAAGTTTTCCAACCCCCCCCCCCCCCCTCACCACCTCTCCCCTCTTTTTCTTTTTCTTCTTCTTCTTGTTCTGTGAGCCTCAGAGGAAGCTGAGCAGCGTGGAGGGGCCCGCCACCAACCAAAACAAAAGCAAAACAAAAGACCTGATATGTGAGGAGGAGGAGGGAGGAGGAGGAGGGAGGAAGGGGAGTGTAAGAGAGAATGTGTGTAGGGGAGGGGGAGGGGGGGGGGGGGTTAGAGGAAGGTAGTGCTTTAGCATCTAGAGGCGAACGCACTGAGGGTTCCTGCTTCACGCGCAGAGTGTTAACCAGTTGTACAGCCCAAGGTCAAACACGACCCGCAGGTTCCCCAGGTCACAACACCAACACCCCCCCCCCCCCCCTCCTCCACCCAGCAGCAGCAGCAGCTCCTTCGCTTGGCACGGATTCAAGTGAGCGTGCTGGTGGAGGATCTCACTTAAAGTGACTGCTCGGCTTCATGAGATGTGAGATCGTCGAGTCTTCCTGCTGTAATCTGGATGTTTCTAGTTGTTGATTTGATTTTGATTTTTGTCTGAAAACACACTTTAAAACACACGCGTCTCAGTTTGAACCTTGCAGACATTTTTGAGATTGAGGTCTTCTGAACCCCGACCTTTACCTTTGAGATACAAACGGAGAGCAGACATCTCTTCAAATATCCATCATGTCCGTGCAGACGCTCACAGCTGAGAAGTTATTTGTTTCATTTCATATTCACCGTCGGTACGACTGATGAAATCAGTACTTTTAAGCTGCAGTATTTAGATATGTGTACTCATGTTAAAGGGTCTCACTTTGTGTCCGTCATGCGTCATGAGTGGAGATTTTATTTGTAAAAATAATTCAATAGAAGAGAAAAAAATCTCTGCAAAGCTTGTAACATTTGGAGGCGATGATAAATGAATACGTTTTAATACTTAATAATAAGAAGACATTAAAATAAAGTTCCTGTCATCAGCATTGACACGTTGCAGGAACGAGCCGACGTCGGGCTGATTTAGTGTCCTGTGATTTGCAACATTTGAATATGAAGGGCCACATGCAGAAGAGGAGGAGAGCAGTAAAGCTGAGAAACGAGCCGACTCTCACGCCGCCGCTGTAAATAAGAAGCTGTCCGTCTGAAACATAAACACAGTGGATCACAGCCAGGGTTCGGGGATCTCCTCGCTCTCATTACGACACGGAGCGACCCGGTCAATTTATTCACGCTCAGGCCCGGGGAGCCCTGCCCCGGACATCCGGCGCCGAGCATTAGCGCTGCTTAGCACCTCCGACTTGGAAATCAGCGGCGAGCCGAAGGTAATGAATATGTTAAAACAGGAAGCCCCGAGGATTTATGTCCGACACAGAGCTGTGAATGTATGCATGTGAGGCTGATGTTTATGCAGAGAGGACGGACTCACTGGCCTGTTGACTGCTGATTATTTATTGGCAGAGGAGGAAGTATTCACATCCTTTACTGCAGTACAAATACTCTGTTACGAGTAAAAGTACGGCATTGAAAATATTCCTTCTGTAAAAGTATGTGAGTCTAGTCGTGAAAATATTGTTTCAAGTATTTTAACGTGTGACTGTTCTACGACATCGCTTCACTTCAACCTCGTCACGCGACAGACGTTGAGAGCCGCCGTGTGCAAAACTCAACATATTCATTATATTAGTATTTATTTATATTCATTAAATAACACAGAAAGAAAAACATTGATATGTATCTTTCAGGACCTTTTCCTCACTCAGACGCCACCTTTAAAATAAAACTTTAGGAGCAACGGAATTCAATTTCCCCGTCAATTTCCGACTTTAGTGTCGGATATTCTGCATCTCTTTTTCTGGGAATATTATTGATTTTATACCTACCAATACTTGTAACAGCTGTAACAGTCAACTGTTAGCTTATCTGAACAAAGTTTTTTTTAAATCATTTTTACTAACAATACCATTTTTAAATGTTCATGATTGTCAAACTGCAGCTTCTCTCTTTGTCACATTTTAACTGAGTAGAATTTTACGATACAAAAGTATTTCCTCTCGATCTCCACTTCTGACCCGCTATCCGCGTGAGGAGGTGTTTGTATCTGCAGAGACTTTTATTTTGTTGCTTTGTGACGTTTCTGGGCGTGAAACTCTTATAAAAACGCAGCAGTCGGTGTCTGATTGGCCAAGAAGCAGCTACAAACATGGCGGAGACATCGCCGAGCGAGGCGCAAAAGCCTTTGAGTTCCTTCTGGAGTCAGAGTTTCTCTTTCATGGGCCGCTTTCATACCTGTAGTGACAGAAATATGCAAACAATTTTTCTATAAATACGCAAGAAAACAGAGAGATTCATATCAAGCGACTGTTGGAACCGAATCAAACGTGATATTTACACAGTTTCAGCTGCAAACATTGAGTTCAATAAGATCTCTGTATGTTTATTGTACACAAATGTGTAAAGTAGTAGTAAGTAGTAAAATAGTACTTTTTATCTGAGGGGCAGTAGAAGTATAAAGAGCCTTGACAAGAAAAAACCTCAAACAAACCTGGATGTGTATCGCAGCGCTGCATTAAATGTACACAGTTACATTCCAGCACTGACGGTCGTGGACGGTTCTCACTCAGCTTGGCAGCGCCGCCCATCCCTTCCTAAAATAAAATAAAAAAAACCCCCTCATGCTTCCTTCGGAGGCTGAAGTCTTTCACTTTGATCTGAAAGTCTTTGCAGCCTCATTGACTGTAATGAGATCTGGAGAATCCGTGAGGACGGCGGGGATTTGACGCCGAGCCGAAAAACTCCGGCCGGGGAATCGGCAGCGGGCACAAACAAAATCGAAAACGGGAGAAAGAGGAGGAGGAAGATCTCAGATGGCTTGGCAAGCGCTTTGCCTTCACCCCCCCCCTCCTCTTCCATCCCAATGTTAATTTCCCCAATGTCTGAGATTCCAGGGTAGGTGGGGGGGGGGGGGGCGTTGGGAGGGGGGAGGTGGTGGTGGTGGTTTGTGTGTGTGTGTGTGTGGGGGGGGGGGGACTGGTTGGCACCAAGGCTGCTGGATGTTTCTCTTTGCAGCGGCGAGGAGGCGGCGTTTCTGTAATCTCACCAGCTGACTGCCGTCCAGTCCATTAATCAGTCAGTCAAGGTCTGAAGGGCCCTGAAGACCCACACACACACCCCGAGGTGGGAGGGCGGGGGGGATGTCCGCCGGCTCTGGGTCAAGGAGACGACACAGAAACATTTTCGTTGTTGTTGTTTGTTCCCACAATGCACTGCAGTGTCTCTCCGATGTCCTGCAGAGTCCGCGAAACAGTTCCTCCACCAATCACAAGTGTGAACCGTCGCAGCCAATCAGGAGTCGACGTGGCGTCGTGCCAGCGAATTCAGAGTTGTGTCCCAGTTGTGGCTGAACACTGAGTCTGGAAACGTGATGGTACTGACGTCCCACAATGCAACACTCAGCAGGAGAGGCATGACGGGGGTCGAATCTGAGAGGAAGTAGGTTCATTTGAGAAAAATAGATTATATTTATATCTTTATGTTTGTATGAGGAGTAAAATAAGATGTATTAAATCTCCAGGTAGAACATGTAACATCTCAGTATCACCTGCTGCTGAGAAGCAGAGAGGTCAGGACGCTTCACGTAGTGGATGCACGGTAAACATCCAGGGGACAGAGCAGCAAAAACGTCCAAACCAACTGAAAAACATTTTGAAAAACAAGACCATACAGATATTTAGTTTCCCCATCACACAGGACTGTGAGCAGCGTTGGTCTGACACTAGATGAGCGGCTACAAGGCAACCTCCGGTTCTGCCGGTTGAAGCCGATGCTTCGTGTCTTAAAGCTGCATTCTCTCTAGTGTCCACCAGGGGGCGACTCCTCTGGTTGTATAGAAGTCTATGAGAAAATGACTCTACTTCTCTCTTGATTTATTACCTCAGTAAACATTGTAAACATGAGTTTATGTTCTCAATCTCTAGTTTCAAGTCTTCTTCAATACAGCATGATGTTCATTTAGTACATTATGGTCCATTTAGAGTCAAACAGACCATAAAGCAGGGGATGCTTTAGGGCGGGGCTACACAGGTGATTGACAGGTCGACACCAGAGACGTATACGCTGTCCCTATACGTCACTCCTCCACATTACAAATATGGTCACTTCCTGTTCATCGGTTGCAAAAAAGCGAAGATGGCGACGGCCAAATCGTCAAACTCAAGGCTTCATAACATCAGCACACAAACCAATGAGTGACGTCACCACGACTACGTCACCACGACTACGTCTTATATTTACAGTCTGCCAACAAAGCTGTTCTTTCTGGAGAGAACTTAAAGGAATAAGAAAAAGATTTAGAATCTTAGACTATATTAAGGAAATACATTATGAATTACTACTACTAATAATACTGTCGCAAACGTCGGTGGCTGTAGGTCACATCAGTGTCACGACGTAATTCCGTAAATTCCGTTTGAAACTTCAGTCTGAAATAGATCTGTGTTGTTGCCTCTTTGTGAGCTCCTTCAGCACGAGGTCTGCAACCAGACGGTGTTTGTTCATGAGGAGAAGAGAAGCTTCATTCTGTAACACCACTGTACAACTACGGGTGTTTATGAAGTCACAACATTTCCAACAGATTGATAATCTTCCATCCAGCGGGTCGGGTGACATTAATTTCACATATTGTTGAAGTTTCATCCTGGGTTCTGGTCCTGGTTCCCCTCATAACGCTTCTATCTGGTATGCCTGCATGTGCCCTCTGACCTCTGCAGCTCATCCAGAATGAAGCAGCTACACATCTTCAGTCTGAAAACTCACCTGTCCACACTAGACTTTGGCATTTCCTATTGTCTCTAAATGCAGCACTTGAAGTAAATCAAGATATTTGGTGAAGTTGATGATGATTCTTTTGTGATTGTCTCCAAACGCACTTTGTGTCACTCAGATAAAAGGGTCAGCTAAATAAATGCACCACACTTTGTCCCTGCTGCAGCATTTGAACGCACCACACTTTGTCCCTGCTGGAGCATTTGAACGCACCACACTTTGTTCCTGCTGGAGCATTTGAACGCACCACACTTTGTCCCTGCTGGAGCATTTGAACACACCACACTTTGTCCCTGCTGGAGCATTTGAACGCACCACACTTTGTTCCTGCTGGAGCATTTGAACGCACCACACTTTGTCCCTGCTGCAGCATTTGAATGCACCACACTTTGTCCCTGCTGGAGCATTTGAACGTACCACACTTTGTCCCTGCTGGAGCATTTGAACGCACCACACTTTGTCCCTGCTGGAGCATTTGAACGCACCACACTTTGTCCCTGCTGGAGCATTTGAACGCACCACACTTTGTTCCTGCTGGAGCATTTGAACGCACCACACTTTGTTCCTGCTGGAGCATTTGAACGCACCACACTTTGTTCCTGCTGGAGCATTTGAACGCACCACCCTTTGTTCCTGCTGGAGCATTTGAATGCACCACACTTTGTCCCTGCTGGAGCATTTGCATTTGAATTTGAACGCACCACGCTGCTCCACATGTCACACTGTGATAATGTTGTTGTTGCAGATTTCACCTCCCTCCTGCCTTCACGCCACCATCACTAAATAAACTCTTCCTGTGTGTTGTGGATTTCACGCAGCAGTTTTTCATTTCTTATTAACGAGCGTGTAAATAATAAGGGGGGTTAAATCCGACCCCGAGGTCTCCGGCTGAATTATTGTGTCGGTGTTTTGGGCTCTTTGGGGGTCTGAAGCTGCTCAGGACTGAATCCCATCAGCATACGTTCAAACCTCCGACCACAGCGTCCTCCTGACCTTCTCTCTCTCTCGCTCTCTCTCTCTCTCTCTCTCTCTCTCTCTCTCTCTCCACTATTTACTTAAATAAACATAAAGATACAAAAACTAACCTTATCATAGCAGTCAACACTTGACTTTACTTCTTTATCAGGTGAAACATACGATGTTGTTGATAAATGAAGCAGTACCTGAAGATAATAACACAGCATCACAGGAGAAAAGGTGCTTTTGATTATGTATCGAATAAGTAAGACCAGCTACGAAACAAGAATGTTACAGAATCCATCAGTTCGGAAAACATTTGGTAAATGATGGTCCATTTGGAAGCAAATAGAACATAAAGCAGGTATGCTTTAGGGCGGGGCTACCTTGTGATTGACAGGTCACTACCACGGTGTTGTCATGTCTGGGTTTTCATCTTACAACTTTAACCCTTTCACAGTGTGTTTTCACTTCATCAAAGTTAATTGTAACATTTTGGTCCCCTAAAAATTCAGCGTTGGGTTTGTACTTAGCTCCGCCCTCTCGTGTCACTTCCGGTTGCAAAGAAACAAGATGGCGACGGCCAAAATGCCAAAATAACAACACATCGTTCAACTCGATGTGTTGTTTTCAATAACATGCAGTTGATGTGATTGGTGTTCAGACCTGTTTTTTCAGACCCCTAACCATGCACGATTGCATAAAAATGTAAAAATTATTCCGTTTGAATCGAACTGTTTATTCGGGCTTCAGCAGTAGCACCGAACGCTTCGGCGGTAGCACCGAATGCTTCGGCGGTAGCACCGAACGCTTCGGCGGTAGCACCGAATGCTTCTGCAGTAGCACCGAACGCTTCGGCGGTAGCACCGAATGCTTCGGCGGTAGCACGGAATGCTTCGGCAGTAGCACGGAATGCTTCGGCAGTAGCACCGAACGCTTCGGCGGTAGCACCGAATGCTTCTGCAGTAGCACCGAATGCTTCGGCAGTAGCACCGAATGCTTCGGCAGCAGCACGGAATGCTTCGGCAGTAGCACGGAATGCTTCGGCAGTATCACCGAATGCTTCGGCAGTAGCACGGAATGCTTCGGCAGTAGCACGGAATGCTTCGGCAGTAGCACCGAATGCTTCGGCAGTAGCACGGAATGCTTCGGCAGTAGCACCGAATGCTTCGGCAGTAGCACCGAATGCTTCTGCAGTAGCACGGAATGCTTCGGCAGTAGCACGGAATGCTTCTGCAGTAGCACGGAATGCTTCGGCAGGCAGCACCGAATGCTTCTGCGGTATCACGGAATGCTTCTGCGGTAGCACGGAATGCTTCGGCGGCAGCACCGAATGCTTCGACGGTATCACGGAATGCTTCGGCGGTAGCACGGAATGCTTCGGCGGTAGCACCGAATGCTTCGGCGGTAGCACCGAATGCTTCGGCGGTAGCACCGAATGCTTCTGCGGTAGCACCGAATGCTTCTGCGGTATCACGGAATGCTTCTGCGGTATCACCGAATGCTTCTGCGGTATCACGGAATGCTTCTGCGGTAGCACCGAATGCTTCTGCGGTAGCACGGAATGCTTCGGCGGTAGCACCGAATGCTTCGGCGGTAGCACCGAATGCTTCTGCGGTAGCACCGAATGCTTCTGCGGTAGCACGGAATGCTTCGGCGGTATCACGGAATGCTTCTGCGGTAGCACGGAATGCTTCGGCGGTAGCACGGAATGCTTCTGCGGTAGCACGGAATGCTTCGGCGGTATCACCGAATGCTTCTGCGGTATCACCGAATGCTTCTGCGGTAGCACGGAATGCTTCGGCGGTAGCACCGAATGCTTCGGCGGTATCACCGAATGCTTCGGCGGTAGCACCGAATGCTTCTGCGGTAGCACGGAATGCTTCTGCGGTAGCACGGAATGCTTCGGCGGCAGCACCGAATGCGTTGTCTGAATTGCCCGTTGCTGTAAAACACATTTCCAAGCTTCACGTTGCAAACGGAGACGTTTAGTTCACCAAAAAGCATGAGCACGTTCAATAAAAGGGTTCGTGCACAACACCGACTCCTTCCACCTCTGAGCTCTGAGGTTTAAAAACACGGCACTTACTCTGCTGGATGAAAACGTTTCCACTGAAGATAATCGAGGGAAGATTCCCTCAAACAGTTCAATAAATTAGCAGCATATAATCTTACAAACAGGATATAAAGTGTTTGTATTTAATCCTGCAGGAAAGACGTTCCAGAATCTAATTTCCCACAAGCACATGTACAATAACGTGTGAATAAAGTTGCTTGTTAATAATCTCATGACCCTCTCAGATTTATCTTGTGACCCCTCAGAGGGGCCCCCGGCCCCCAGGTTGAGCATCCGGCACTCTAAACTGCAGAAGATGGATTCAGGTGTGTTAAACCTCTGGATGACAGTCTGTCTCCGTCTCTGTGTGCAGTTTAATTAAAGCAGTGTATGAGTAGGATAGGTCATTAGCGCAGAACAGATGGGGCCCTGGTCGCCATGGAGACGCATCCTCATTGTTTACAGCTCCCCGCTCTTTTGTTTGGCAGCCTCCTCCTACCCCCCCCCCCCCCCAAATGAGCTGCTGCTCCGGCGACGTGGGACGCTACAGAGTTCGCCGCCGCTTTTGTTTTCTCTAAATGTTCATTCAGTGCAACATCTGCACCTTCTTTTCATATTCTGTTTGCAGGGGTTTATGTTAACTACCTGATGATGATGCTAACGGTGGAGTAAAGGGGTCACGTCCCCCCCGCACCGGGGCCTGAACACTGTTGTGCCCCGCGGCCACCAGGAGGCCGCAGGATAAATAGGACGCGACGCAAAAACACCCGAGGTGAAGATTTGAAGAGGTCAGAGACCGAGTCAACCGGCCTGGTTCCTGTCTGCATGTGGATGTGAGCTCACCTCCTCCTCCTCCTCCTCCTCCTCCTCCTCCTCCTCCTCCTCCTCCTCCTCCTCTTCATCCTCCTCCACCTACACGCTCCCCTCCGACATCCATCTTTAATGTAAAAACCTTCCGACAGAACAATGGCTCTTCCCCCGACGGGGGGCCCCGCTCGCTAATAATTAGCCGGGGGTCATCACTTTTTGATAAAGTCGAGACGGAGACGGACAGAGGGACACATTTCATTTGCATCATCTCATGTTAATGCAGCGTCTCCTGCCGCCGCGGGTCAGGCCGGCGCGGGGATCGTTGGCGAGGTAATTAGCTCGAATCCCCGTCGCATCATCTGAAATATTGAACATCGGTGGGCCGAGCAGACCTCTGGATGGAGAGAGCGAGAGAGAGAGAGAGAGAGAGAGAGCATTGTTTCACTGCAGCCGGACGACGAGAGGAGAAGTGCTTCTGTTTGTGTTTGTTTGTTGAGCGGAGAGAGAGAGTCGAAGCCTCGGGGCTGTTCTGCAGCATTTCTGCTGAATGTGAATCAGAGTTTTCACTCTGGACTCAATAATGTTCAAACTTCTGTCTTTATAAAAGCAGAGAAGACAGAAGACGAGTGTTTTAGTACAGCGTACGTGCTGCACTACCCAAACAACCAACAGAGGATCAGGGGAAGCGGACAGTTTACTCTGTGGACATTAACAATGGCAATATCAAATGAATGAAGTACGAACATATCAAATTAACCAGGGTTGTAAACACAAGGAGCTAAGTATGTCCTCAGAAAGAGACACGAGCTCCTCAGAAAGCCTCATTCAAGACATTTAGAGGCTCATAAGCTCATATAGAGACGCTGGAAGCGTGTTTATTAGTCTATAACATGTTTTGGTAAATCTGTGTCTAATAAACACTGGTCCTGCTGTGGAGTCACACTCAACATATGACATGCATCGTAAACGTGTGTCGTGCTGCGTCTTAAGAATTACATTCCCAAACATCCAAACTGTTTTCAGGTTTCGAGGGTAACGGTCATAGTTTTAAACACGTGATTAACAAAACTACCTGGTTAGGTTCAGGAAAAGATGATTTGTGTTCAAATAAGTATCTTTTACGTTCCTAAAGTTACTACGAGGAACTTTCATTATAGAGCTGACTTTAGCGCCCCCTGTGGACTAAAGCTGTAGTGTCTCTGAGCACCAGAAGTCTCTTTAGAAAACCACTCATGTTACTGCAGCAAGGGTCTGACAGTCTGACCCTCTCAGTCCTGGTTCTCCCGTGCCTCCCTCCCCCCCCCCCCCCAGTGGGTCCAACACATTTTACTGTTGATACTTCAGTAGATTTGGCTGAAAATACTTTTACTTGAGTTACATTTAAATTGGATACTTTAGTAAAGGATTCCAGTACTTCTTCTTTCAAGGATGAGTACCTTTAAACCATTAATAGCAACACAAAGAAATACTTTTAGCAGTTCTGATGTGGAAGAACTTGAACTCAACCTCGTCCGACACCTCTGGGATGAACCTGATCACCGATGCTTTTAACACACATGAAAGCTTCTCTCCTGCATCACTGATCATAAACAGATTCTTTATATTAAAAATCAGATAATAACTCCCAGAAAGCTCTTTTATTAGATTAAAAAAAGGTCCATATAGAAACTTCTCTGCTGCGTTATGTTCTGAATATTAATTTACAGATGGACGGAAACAGGGGAGCCGTGGTGGAAAACAAATTATTTGGAGGCGGCGATTACGGCGCGTTGGGTCCCCGGAGTGAAGCAGATGATATTAAAGTAATGTACGTGCTGAGGTGAATGCGCTCCCGTCCGCCATGATGGACGTCTAAATTAGTCCAAGAAGAAGAAGAAGAAGAAGAAGAAGAAGAGCCTCTGCAACAGGAAGCTGTCAGCAGCTCGGAGCGCCGCACTCCGAAACACCGAGACTTCATTACGAGGAATTCACGTTCTGTCAGCGGTTTGAAGAGGGGCATTATGGGTAATCAGATCCTCAGAGGTTTTCTGTTTTTCTCTGAGGGAAAGACGTCTCAACCTCACACAGTTTACTCAAAGTACTCAAATCCTTTAAATAAGCGAGTAATTGTACAGTGTAAAAATCGACCTGAAGACCTGAAATCTAAAATCTTACTTATTAAGTAAAAGTTGTTTTCAAAGTATTCAAAGTAAAAAGTACTGTGTGTTATCCCATTTCATAGTGTTGTATAGAAGTACATTTTTACATTATTATTGCTGATGCATTCATGTTTAATTAATGTGCATTTTCCCTAGTGGTCGGAGAAGTACTCTGATCCTACTTAAAAGTACAAGTAGTAGTGTAGCAATACTCTGTTACATATAAAGATCCTGCATTCAAGTACAACTGTATCAGCATTAAACACACACACACACACACACACACAGACACACGCACACACACACACACAGACACACACACACACACACACACAGACACACACACACACAGACACGCACACAGACACGCACACACAGACACACACACAGGCACACTCACACACACACAGACACACACACAGACACACACACAGGCACACTCACACACACACACACACAGACACACACACAGGCACACTCACACACACACACACACACACGCACACACACACACACACAGACGCACACACAGGCACACTCACACACACACACACACAGACACACACACAGGCACACTCACACACACACACACACAGACACGCACACAGACACACACACACACAGACACACGCACACACACACAGACACACACACACACACACAGACACACGCACACACAGACACACACACAGGCACACACACACACACACTCACACACACACACACACAGACACACCCACTGTTTCCCAGAGGGCCGTGCTGCTGAAAGGAACAGGAAGTGGAGGACGAGCTCCGACTCCATCTGGACCCAGTCACCTGACACCCGAGCCAGGGCGCCATGGCAACCAACGAGTTCAAACCCAGAGAGCCCGCCGCTATGGCAACCAAGGAATCTCATATGAAGCACCTTTAAGACTTTGTTTTATTTATTCATTATAATCTTTAGTCTCTTTAATGTAAAACTCACTTATTCTCGCTCTTCTGATGCCTCAGGGAGTAAAGGTGTTACAGTAGCAGACGGGTGGGGACTCCTAAAGCTTCTGGGTAATGTAGTTTGTTTTAACCGAAGCGGGAGTCGGGAACTCGTTCCTCGTGTTTCCTTTTCAGTCATTTAACTTTTAAAAATGTTCAAACTTCATAATCTGATTCCTTCTGGGAAATAAAAAACGTTGCAGCTCCATAAACCTGCAGGAATTTCTCAGCCCGGCGTTTCTGTTAGCGTCCGGAGAGCCGACTGCTTTCCCACACCTTTCTGTGGTTCCACTGCAGGCCTCCTGCTGCTTCCTGTGATGAAGTCAGTAAATTATTGGCCTCCAGCTGCAGCGTTATAGATTAGCACGCTCCATTCACTCCGTGATTTACAGCGTCAGCAGAAATATATGATCGCTTTAACACAAACCTCTAAAACCTGCCGTTTGGAGTTCAACTTGGCTCGTAACCAAACTCCATTTCCCCTAATTAGATGTGATTGCACAATCAAGCTGAACAAAAAATGGGTCCGGGTCGGCTCAAAGCCGTATTTTTTGCGCGGGAAAAAGATGGCTGTCTGCCGGCCAGCGGAGTGACCAATCAGAGGACGTTCCCAGCAGACATCCATTATGGCGCCTGCTGTTTCTGGCAGCTCCAGGAAACGTTCACTTCTTGCTGAAAAATGGAGCGTTTGGCTTCCTGTCAGGAAAGAGTTGTTCTCAGAGAGGCGTCACTCTGAGTCGTTATCGTGCACCAGGACGGAGAGAAGTCACTCTGAGTCGTTATCGTGCACCAGGACGGAGAGGCGTCACTCTGAGTCGTTATCGTGCACCAGGACGGAGAGAAGTCACTCTGAGTCGTTATCGTGCACCAGGACGGAGAGGCGTCACTCTGAGTCGTTATCGTGCACCAGGACAGAGAGAAGTCACTCTGAGTCGTTATCGTGCACCAGGACGGAGAGGCGTCACTCTGAGTCGTTATCGTGCACCAGGACGGAGAGAAGTCACTCTGAGTCGTTATCGTGCACCAGGACGGAGATGTGTCACTCTGAGTCGTTATCGTGCACCAGGACAGAGATGTGTCACTCTGAGTCGTTATCGTGCACCAGGACAGAGATGTGTCACTCTGAGTCGTTATCGTGCACCAGAACAGAGACTCTGTGATACTTCTTATACTTCGACATCACAACATCTCACAGTTAAATATTTTACTTTTTAAAGTGTCCATGCTGACTCCAGCCGGCTGTGATGCATCTGCAAACCTCCACATTAAACACAGACGTCTTTACAAGAACTGGCTACTTTAAATATCAAAAAGGTGAAAATGTCCTTTGTTTTTCACAGAAAGAGATTATTAACACGAGATACATTTCTCAGAGTTTTCTTCTCCTGATCCAAGCCAATTGTTTTCTATTTTAAATGATATTTTGATTGTTGATCATTGATCATTGATCATGTTCATTTGATATTATTTTAGTTCTGCATCTTTATATCTCCAAGAGATGCAGAGGGCAAATATTTTAAAATAAATATATTTTATTTGAATTTTAAGTTTCTGCATTACATGAACGATAAGAGAAATGGCTGTAAAGAAGTAGAACAGCCACCATATTAACGGGTTTGAGCTTCTTCTTCTCGAGATTCGAAGTCTGGACTATTATTTTTGTGTGCTGTGCTGTTCACAGTGAAAAACAGTATGTTGTTTGACAGTATATTGATATCATACCAACAGTTTTGATATCCGTATCTGTGAGACATGTCACATGAAAAATAGTTAATGTTTATTTTTTAACTCAGCACTTTGTTTCCATTTAAAAATAAAAGCACTTCAGCGTCTTTCTGTGGACAGAATCGCTTCATCTGTTAACACTGTGTTGTGTAAAATGCAGATTTACTGACCTATTTCATATCATAGAACATAAACAAACACTTATCTCAGGCATCACATTCAAAGAACATACTGACTTCCAGACGAGGGAACAAGAAGCAAAAATGCTGACTCGTTACTGGGTTTTCAGGACTCGTTCCTGCAGCACTCTCCAGGGTTTCACATGAATCTACAATACAACTTTCCAGTCATGCTCACGTCACTGTCGTTTCTTTTCTGGAGATTTTGGAGTATTCTACATTTAATTAAAACAAAAAGTACAAAGGACCTTCCAGGAAACGTCCGACACATGAAGGCTGTTTACAGGCCGAAATTTTAGGTTTTTTTATGCTTTTGTGTTGATGAAGAAACTTAAGAAACTTGCTCATATGTTTGTCAACTCTGACAGAGACCAGACTTCACTCTGAAAACACTATTCTTTTTATACTTGACTACATTTTCTCCTTGTTCTTCTTTTCTGGTTCCCCATGATGTTCTCCGTCGGTTTCTCATGTCCAATGACCCCTCACAGTGATAGAGTCTGATCACCCCTCACAGTGATGGAGTCCGATCACCCCTCACAGTCATGGAGTCAGATCACCCCTCACAGTGATGGAGTCCGATCACCCCTCACAGTGATGGAGTCCGATCACCCCTCACAGTGATGGAGTCCGATCACCCCTCACAGTGATGGAGTCCGATCACCCCTCACAGTGATGGAGTCCGATCACCCCTCACAGTCATGGAGTCAGATCACCCCTCACAGTCATGGAGTCAGATCACCCCTCACAGTGATCGAGTCCGATCACCCCTCACAGTGATGGAGTCCGATCACCCCTCACAGTGATTGAGTCCGATCACTCCTCACAGTGATTGAGTCTGATCACCCCTCACAGTGATGGAGTCAGATCACCCCTCACAGTGATTGAGTCCGATCACCCCTCACAGTGATTGAGTCCGATCACCCCTCACAGTGATGGAGTCAGATCACCCCTCACAGTGATTGAGTCAGATCACCCCTCACAGTGATTGAGTCAGATCACCCCTCACAGTGATGGAGTCAGATCACCCCTCACAGTGATTGAGTCAGATCACCCCTCACAGTGATGGAGTCAGATCACCCCTCACAGTGATGGAGTCCGATCACCCCTCACAGTGATGGAGTCCGATCACCCCTCACAGTGATTGAGTCTGATCACCCCTCACAGTGATTGAGTCAGATCACCCCTCACAGTGATTGAGTCTGATCACCCCTCACAGTGATTGAGTCAGATCACCCCTCACGGTGGTTGAGTCCGATCACCCCTCACGGTGATGGAGTCCGATCACCCCTCACGGTGATGGAGTCCGATCACCCCTCACGGTGATTGAGTCCGATTACCCCTCACAGTCATGGAGTCCGATCACCCCTCACAGTGATGGAGTCCGATCACCCCTCACAGTGATTGAGTCCGATTACCCCTCACAGTGATTGAGTCCGATTACCCCTCACAGTGATTGAGTCCGATTACCCCTCACAGTGATTGAGTCCGATTACCCCTCACAGTGATGAAGTCCGATCACCCCTCACAGTGATGGAGTCCGATCACCCCTCACAGTGACTGAGTCCGATCACCCCTCACAGTGATTGAGTCCGATCACCCCTCACAGTGATGGAGTCCGATTACCCCTCACAGTGATGGAGTCCGATCACCCCTCACAGTGATGGTGTCCGATCACCCCTCACAGTGATTGAGTCCGATCACCCCTCACAGTGATGGAGTCTGACGGCTGAACCGGGTGGAAGCGTGAGGTAATTGCAGCCCATTTGTAGCTTGACAGCTGGGCAGAATTCAGGATTGCCATTTGGCCCGGAGTGGAGGGGAGGAGATGCCACATGTTCTATTAAAATGTGATGATCCTGGCTCCCGCCGCCGTCGCTGCCTCCACCCGGTTTGATGTCCTGCTCTTTAGGGCCTTAATGGGAGACGACTCGGCTGCCCGTGTCACTCCGCGTTCTCTCACACGCTTCACGACGCTTATTTACGCCGGCAAGTTGGCTTCCTGTTTTATGAACAAGCGGCTGCGTGTTTTTTGCGACGCTCTTGTTTGTGTCCAGATGTTCGTGGTTGGGGCGCCGCGGGACGAGAAACCGTCATCCATTTTGTTTTATTTAAGAGATGTGAGAGCGGGACGCGCCGTGGAAAACTAGTTAACAGGAAAAAGGTGACGGATATAAAGCTGACATGTTTGTTTCTGTCACTTAAAGGCAGGATGTCACTCTGTGTCGGTCTCCATGTTGAATCGGCTGAGAGAACAGGAGGAGGAGGAGGAGGAGGAGGAGGTGCAGATGGTGTTTCAAATGGAAGATTTGGCTGAGACGTCGACTCACTTAGAAGTCTAAATGTGTCATCGTGTTGTCTCACATCACAGCAGCAAACAGTCAAAGAAGTGACACTTCGATCAGAAATTTATTATGGCGACATTTTATATAAATGTGGATGCAGATTCATCTTTTTTTATGTTACATTCAGTTCATATGGCTGCGTTACGGTTTGTCTCTGATTGTGGTTTTCTTTATACAACCGTGGAATTGGAACATTGGTACATTTTTCTGTTTTTGAGGCCATATTACACAAATGAGGATTATATAAATATACCTAAAAGTTAAACAAATAAAATGAAAAAAATAGCAGGGACACATGCCTTGCTAAAGGGCAGACACAGCAGCAGCAGCAGCAACGCACTTAAATAATCAAACTCGTCTCTTGTTCAACTAAGCTTCCTTAAACTGTCGACACGTATACAAATATATATACAAATATGTATTCATATATAACATTAATACTTACGATCTTCGGTTTACAAAATGTCTCCATGCACACAGAAAGTCTCAATAAAAACAACACAGTTCATTCAACCCATTTTTTACTAAAACAGTCACAAATATTAGAATCATCAGTAAGTCGAGTTTATAGTTCCTCAGAACAACTACGGTCTCTAACTTCTTGTCATTGTGAGGTGCATGAAACAAGTCCCCTCAGTTCAGATCCTGCTCCTTTATTATGTTCATGTGTAGTGCAACATGACAGAAGTTTGTCACTATATTCTTTGTCTTCTCTGTGGGATAATCATAGCTATTTAAACAGGAAGCATAAAGTTGTCGTGTAGCTTGAACTCGAGTGTCATTATTCCTATATTTGTTTACATGAAGTCAAAGTATCTCCATTAAAAGTGCGCTGAATGATTTATTATCAGCTCATGTTAACAGTGTACTCACAGATTAACAGACTATCACTGGATTACTTTGATACTGAAGAAAACTTAAAAACATAATGTTTCTCAGGCAGGTTCTGCTGCATCTTTTCTGTGATTCCGAAGTGGATTTAAGGGCATTTATTCTGGATGGACATCAGAGAAATGATGAGGGACATTTAAAAGTTTCTTAATCAGCTCCATGAGTGTCTGAACTTTCCCTTTGCGTTAACAACTAAACCTCCGAAACATGTTTGTGTTTGAGCTCTGAAGCTGCAGCAACATTAACAGCTGTAGCAGGAAGCCGTTAAACCCGTAAACACCAGTTAAATTAATACAGTCTAATGATGTGGAGGGAGCGAGGTGAGCTTTTATTACACCTACAGCTCCTCGCCTCGCTGCACCCACAAACAACCCTCCACCTCAAATCAAAAGCAAGGACTGTGAACGCCCCCTGAGGCCACTTCACTGCAGTCCAGCATGCTACAGTTAGCGTTGTAGCATGTTAGCGGCGTGGCGTTGCTCCCTGCTGGTCACAAAAAAAAGCATGCAGGAAAAACGGCGCTTCGCTGAGTTCAGGTAAACATCCTAAATACCTCGGAGCCGAGCGCCACGCCCTGCAGCTCAGCCCCCCTATCATCGTCTTCATCACCCCCAGCCGAGCATGCTAACGGTGCAGCCCTCCCCCCTCCTCCCCTCCACTTCTCCCAAACCTCCACACTTTCATTTCATCTCTCCTTCCTCTCCTCTCTCTCTGTTTTCTTCTTCTTTATTTCCCTCTGGCTGCGTCTGCTCTCTTTACAAAGCCCCGGAGCATTATCAGAACATTACAGCGCGCAGCATGTGTTTGATTAAAAAAGTGTAAAGTTACAAATTAGTTAATAAAATCATTTAGGCCGATCGCTGCAAATGGTGATAAATGTCTTCCATATGTTCCCAATAAAACAGCAAAGTGCCATGTGCCCGTCCCCTCTGTCTTCGCCATAAACAAATAAATTAAAACAATTACCGCGCCGAGCGCCTTCCGTCTTTAATGAGAGCGCGGCCGTGTGAAATATGTGACAGCTCTCGTTTGCCCAGAACGGCGGCTGTCTCTATCGAGAGGCCGGCGGCCATCTTTGTGATAAATCGCTCCTCCGCTCGTAGTTTGGTCGGTTTTCTCTCCTGAACCACCTGAGATTACCTGCTGGGGTTCCCACTGGTTATCAACATGTGGTCATGGGCCACCAAGGGGTCCGGAGGATCTATCTACCAGAGGCTCCAGAGGTTCTACCAGAGGGTCCAGAAGGGTCTCCAAGGGGTCTAAAGGATCTACTCAGTCCAGAAGGGTCACAAAGGGGTCCAGAGGTTCTACCAGAGGGTCCAAAAGGGTCACCAAGGGGTCCAGGGGATCTACCAGAGGATCTACCATTATCAGCAGATCGGCAGAGGAAGACCATGTGAAATGGTTGAAAGTCCTGGTGAAAAGCTAGTAGGTGGACCTTTAGTCAGGAATGATTTGTCAAACTGTTTCCAAGAACAAGAACTAACTTTTAATGTTAAACGTCATCGAGACATCAGACTTGGCCATTGACCAGGCAGAGAGTCTCCTAATGAAAAACACTATATGCAGGTGCATTATGGGAAATGTAGGATCCAGTGTTTTTCAGACTATACATCAGGATATCGCAACCAACACAATTAACATCTGTTTAGTTACAAACTCTGTGTGAAACAGTTTTGTTGTTGAGTCGACTTGTAGTCTTTTTTAACTCCCTGCTGTAGTTTTATAATCTCACCTGCAGAAATTATTGATTTAATTTCGTCTGTCTGTGTTTTTAATCTCTGTATTTAATCAGTATGTTTGTGTGTTTTTTGCTAATTAACTCCATAAAACAAGTGCAGCAGCTGAGTGGGATTTTTCCTGGCTTCATGTTTTCGTTCTATCTTTGTCTTCAGTCTCGTATCCGTCCTGACTCACAGTGACCGAAACTCAGGGTTTGTAACAGATGTGTTTATATTTTAAACATGTTTAATTATTGTCTTGATAAAAAGTTTCCTCAAAAACCGTTTGAATTTTCAGATACAATCAGTTTCACATGAAAATATTTGACATTATATCAAACAGCCATACCGATTATCTGTTTCTAATTAATTTATATATGTAAATATGTGTCTGAATTATTGCTAAAGGGTGTGAATTCATCTCATATGTTGAGTTCCAGCCGTGTTTTATAAGACGTTGTTAAGTTCAGTGATTGAATGTTGACGTGAAGGTTTTAACTGGTCGATCTCATCTGAACTGCTTCAAAGCCTGACAGCAGATCTTTCATATGTTGGACAGATCTTTCACATCTGGAATCTCACGTTTTCATATCCGACACATCTGGAGCCTTTATCGCCGTGAACAGAAACATTTCTGTCAGCTCGTTCTGATCTGCAGAAACTGAATCTGATCGGTTTTTTTTAGTCAGAGGAGAAACAAGCATTACATTACATTACATTACATTACATTACAGTCATTTAGCAGACGCTTTCATCCAAAGTGACTTACAATAAGTGTATTCAACATCGGTATTCA
Organism: Ophthalmolycus amberensis; assembly: GCA_024529925.1. Taxonomy (NCBI): domain Eukaryota; kingdom Metazoa; phylum Chordata; class Actinopteri; order Perciformes; family Zoarcidae; genus Ophthalmolycus; species Ophthalmolycus amberensis. The sequence continues at coordinate 75,834 of JAFEUB010000377.1, forward strand.
AGAGAAATACTAGTCACCAGAAGTCATGAGTTTTTTTAAACAAGCATCTCAGAGCATGAACCAGAGCAAAACACAGAAACAACACAGAAACAACTAATACTGTGTGGCAGGACGTGAATCTGAACGTTTCATACTTTCATCTTCCAAAATCAATGACAAACAGTTGTTTCTGTCGTTGGTATTATTATTAATACAGGAGTAACCTGTGTTACGTTCACGGCCAAGAGTTAAGATGAGATAAGTTAGCATAAAATAAGATAATAAACCTTTATTGATGTTTCGGTGTTGCAGCAGAACAAAGACAGGAACACATGCAGACACAATGCATAAATAATGAGAAGTATATACATTCAAAATAAGAATATAGAAACTATACAAGAGCAATCAGCTAACTCAACATTTCAAGACATTTCAAGGCAATTGTCCGTTTCACGATAACGACGTGGCGTTAAATGAGGCGTGAAAACCCTTGAATGTGTAATAATGACACTCAGAAATGTCGTGCTGTTTAAACTTCGTTATGGGTTGTCTTATAATCTTTAAATCTTACAAAGCAGTGAGTGAACAGGAGCTTCTCTAGAGTTTCTGCACAGATCCATCACGTGTTGATCTTTACCTCGGACCTGTTAGCGTTCTGTCTGAAGAGTTAACGTCATCTACGTGTCCATCGTGTGCATATTTAAGAAGCTGTGTGCAGGATTCACACGTTCATACGGGTGAGCTGCTGTGTTCAGGCCTAAAGTCACCTCAGTGTCTTTCCTTTCTATGTCACAGAAGTCCAAATAAAGACAAACTTGTCTTTAATAAAATGATTTAAATACATAAATGTGAGTGTGTGATTTCACCTCTGAAGGTCTGTTGGAGTGGGGGGGGGGGGGGTCTTTATGAGTATTTGGGACAAAGCCACAGCTTTAATGGGACTCAGGTAATGGTCCTTACACTGGCTGAGGGGGGGGGGGGGGGGGGGAGAGAGGGGGAGACAGTCCAGGTTTTTGTCCACTGACCTTCACAGCATTTCAGCGCTGAGAGGAGCCGGTCATCTGGACTCAGCAGATCAAAATATATAAAACACCGAAGAAGCAGATGAGAGGAAATGAGCCTTTTAATTGAGGCGTTTATTAAAGGTGCAGAAGAAGAGAGAGATGGAGGGGGGGGGGGGGGGGGGGGGGATCAGACGAGGTCAAGTTCACGAGGACGATCAGATCACAGCGACGTGGTTTAGTCTGAATGTGGTGAAATTATGTTTTGTTCACATTTATATTTCTTATTCATTCACATCTTCCTGTCATATTTAATATTTCAAACTGTTCAAAAATAAATAAAATATATGAACTTTTCATTGTACTCAAGGTGTCTCAAGGTTCAACAACTTTCATAAAGCGTGGAAACATTAATATATAATCTATACATTTCCACTGTGCAGGTTTGAACACTAAGAGATGAAATATGAATATAATCACATCAACATGAAGCTCAAACTGTGATTCTGTTTAAGCAGCGATGAAACAAAAGAGCTTTAACTTCCTCAAAGACTCTTCTTCTTTCTTTGTAAAGACCTTTAACTGTGTTCAGACACAACCTGAGGTGATGGAAAAGATGCAAATTGATGCAAATTGTTGAAAATGTGCATCTTTATGGCGACGAAACACAAACATCCAGCAGTCCGATTCATGAGAATGAGGGAGAACATTATCTTTGACACCTCGTTGCACTTCTATATCTACGGACCTCGAGAACCTCCTCGCTGACCCCTCAGACCTCCTGATCTGCAGAACATTTCCATGGAGGGTTTCCATGAAGGACCCACATCCTTCTGCACGGTTTCACTTGTAACGTCTGACGCAGTATCCTGAGCATCCCCGTCCCAACAGCGTCCCATCTTAAAAATCTGAAGTATATTTCAGATCAGCAGCGTCGTCCTCCACTCTGTCACTTGTGTTTTATTCCCGACATCCTCAGTAATAGTAGTATTTTTTAAAGCACAGTTGTGTATTTCCATATATTCGTGTAACTAAACAGAACACCGAGGAGCCGTTTAAAAGGAACCGTTTAATAGAAACGTTCCCCTCGACTCCTCGACTCCTCGACTTCCAGGGTTTTATAAGACCGGAGTGATGCACAATCTCGTTTTTTCATGCATCGCTTGTCAACAGGAAGTGTCACCGAACACACACACACACACACACACACACACACACACACACACACACACACACAAACAGCCTCAGTGTGTTCAGTTGATCAGCTTCTGATGAAGGATCACACACCTCCACAAGGTTTGTCCCTGAGAGCTGCTTCAAGGAGCTGAGAGTGTGTGTGTGTGTGTGTGTGTGTGTGTGTGTGTGTGTGTGTGTGTGTGTGTGTGTGTGTGTGTGTGTGTGTGTGCGTGCGTGTGTGTAGTGGGAGCAGTGGGAGACAGGGGGGGAGGTGGGGGGGTGAGTGAAAGAGAGAAAACTGCCTCTTGTCTTTTCCAGTTTGGGGCGTCCAGATGGGAAGTCATTTTTTATTCGTCTTGAGGCGGCTCTTCACATCTGTCGGCCCAGATGCCTAATGAATACGGAAGCAGGCCGTGCTGTCGCCTCATTAATACTGCACTCGCGCGGGGAGCCCGGCCCGGCCCGGCTGCGTCGTACCGCCGCCGCCCACCGCGTCCCGGCGCGGCGCCGGAGCAGAACGTGGCGCCGCAGCGGCGTTCCTCTGGGCCCGGTGCCGGCAGCTGGCGCCCCGCAGGAACAAAGCTGCCGCACTTTGTCGGCCTAATGCCTCCCTGTGTTGTCACTTAAGGTCTTTATTGGTATTAATTGATACGATCGGAGCAACTTCGCCTCCCTGTCTCCCCAAACATCATCACCCCCAACTCCCCCCTCTCACCCTCTCACCCCCTCACCCTCTCACCCTCTCACCCCTCACTGAGGCTTCAAACAGGTGGACAGGAGGCAGCCTGTGAGGCCTCCTGCTGAAGGTGAAGCGTTTTTGGGCGTAAACACTAAAATCTGTGTTTCACAGACGACACACACGTTTACGTTCCATTAAAAACAACTTTTATATTTTCTGTGCAGTATGACTGGAAACTTTCACAGGAAAACAAATACAATTCAACACAACAGAGGAAATAAATATAACCTTTCATGTGAAAAAACACAAGTGGTTCATCATGTTATCAGGTCCTTTCCCTCTGAAGGTGTTTGACTGCTACAGACAGTTAATATGTTAATATGTTAATATGTAAAGTAATAAAGAGACACAGCTGATGTGATTCTGACCTTCAGAGCTCACTGATCCTTTAACATCACTTCCTGTCTGACATTTAACATGAAGCTCCATCAGCCACATGATCAGAGACTTCATGTTCATACAGCAGTACATTTAGTCAAGTACTCGACCTCAGGACATTTCAAGGTACTTTCTTCTCCTCCACATCTCAGAGGTACATGGTGTACTTTTTACTGTACTACATCTCAGAAGTACATATTGTACTTTTTACTCCACTATATCTCAGAAGTATAGTATTTCACAGTGTGGTATTAGTACTTTTACTTTTTAACCTGGACAGATTTCAGCATTAAGACTTTGCTGATCTTGCTGATCTGATTGCTGAGACGATAAGTTTTTATTCCAAAATATGTCGAGAAAATCTTCACATTTTTAAAAAGATGTTAGTAAATTTGCCATAAAGTAGTTAATCTGAGAGGCAGATTAAAAACAGAATGGTGTGAATCAGAGCAGCAGAGCTGGAGATGTCCAAACACACTGGATCCTACGTTTCCCATAATGCACCTGGGTAATGTTTTTTATTAGAGCCTTCCTGCCAGTCAGGTCTGTCTGACTCCACACCGCCGGTTTATCAGCTGGTGCTGAAGTACGAAGCAGAAACAGCAAAACTTGAACTTTATTATGAAAATTAAAAAAGGCGACATATTGTCTTTAAAGTGCGTTTCCTGTTTCCTGCTCTGTGTGTGTACTTCACTGACCGTCGGTCACTGGGGGACTCTCACTCATTTCAGACCATTTCACAGGTCGTTTCTTCCTCATAACATATTGATTCAGTCATTTAAAGGACACTTCCGCGCCGCTTTGTGCACACGCTCGTCCTCTCTGCATCTGATTTCCCAAACTGTCTGAAGGGGGGGGGGGGGGGGGGGGGTCATGGTATGTAGATTTGGCGTCCCTGCAGATTAACGTCCTGGAATAAACTGTGGGACTTGTGGCTGTAAATATGCTCTTAATATCAGGAATCTTGCTCTCAGTGATAACCGTTACACTTCCCTCTCATACTGTCATTTTTATCCTACAACATGTAACACAATGTGTTATCTGTTCATTTTATTTTCTATGTTTATTGCTTTACTTGTGCTGCAACAATCACGTCGTGTGGGATGTGAACATGTCACATCAGCGGTTCAATAAAGGGTTTATTCATTTCATCGATGAGGTTTTATGTTATTTATTTTTAAATGAAACGGTGCTATAGATCACTATTATTATTAGCATTATTACCAATAAGTTGCAGAAAGACAAATGTCAGAAGAGTAAGCTGTTTTATTTGTCAGATCAACAACAGACGAAGCAGGAACTCTTTCCGATGACTGCTTGTTGTTGTTGTTGTTGTGTTTCCCTTTCTCTCTCCATGATTTACTCCACTGTTGTTGTTGCTTTGCTCCTCAGGGCCACCGTACCTTTAGCCCTTCACTCACGAGACCAGAATCAGTCGAACTCTTTCTGAGTTTAACAAAAACGTAGGAAGAAAAGTTCAGACAGGAGCTCGAGAAATGTGCCGTTCGTTAGTCACGTGACGAGTTCATGAGAGGAAAACAAACTTCTCGTGCTTTGGCAGCATGAGGCTCGAGAACAAAGCTTCTTCCTGGTTTTTCAACTGGGAGCTCACTGATTGGTCGCCTCTCACAGGTGCAGCCCGACAGCCAGCAGGTGAAGCTCACATGACGTCTAACATGTTTATCACATTTAATATTCCTAATAAACATTAAACCTAAAATAGTACATTCCTGACTTTACTTAATGCCACAGCTGAACATATCTTCATCAGATATTCCAGAATAAAATGTGTGAAGTGAAAAAAAGATCCCATTTGTTCAATTTACAGTGAATTAATTAATGTAAACTCGTCATTATGAACGTTAATAGATGTATATTTCATGGATTAAAGTGTGTCGGAGATCATTTTTACTCTAGCTTTTTATTAACAAAGATAAGAAATAAAAATGAGTGTTGATGAAGAACAAACTGATGAAGACTGAGACGCGGTGGAAACACGTAGAACTCTTATTTAAAGCATTTTGATCTGTTCAGTCAGTTCCAGGTTTTCAGATCTCCGTTTGAAAGATGAAACCACGTAACAACAGCATGATCTTCTTTAATTTACACGTTTATTTGACAAGAACAACGTGCAACATATACATCAGACACAACAAGCTTTTCCTCATTATGTCTCTTTAAAACATTTCTGCTGTTGCAAATTAGTGTAAACAGGATTGTTTGTATTTATTTGATGTTTTCGGCTAATTTTCCAGATTTTATTGGAGACCACAGACTGTATTTAGGAAGTGGACGTAGTCACCGTGACGTCATCCATTGGTTTGTGAACTGCCGACTTGAGGCCTCTATTTTGCCATTTTGGCCGTCGCCATCTTGGTTTGGAAGGAGAAGTGACACGAGAGGGTGGAGCCAAGAATAACCGCCCCTGAAGCATCCCCTGCTTTATGGTCTGTGTGACTCTAAATGGACCATAATGTACTAAATGAACATCATGCTGTATTGAAGAAGACTTGAAACTAGAGATTGAGACCATAAACTCATGTTTACAATGTTTACTGAGGTAATAAATCAAGAGAGAAGTAGAGTCATTTTCTCATAGACTTCTATACAACCAGAGGAGTCGCCCCCTGGTGGACACTAGAGAGAATGCAGCTTTAACACATGAAGCTTTGGATTTACTTCTCACAACCGGAGGTTTCCGCCTGGTAGAGACCAGGAAGCACGAATCAATATTTCATCCATTCAGCGTTTTTTCCTCAATCAACTGTTTTGGTTCACATTTTATTTAAATAACAGCTAAAATGTATAATAAACGAGCTGGTACCACATCAGCTTCTCTGGTGGTCCAGAGGTCGGATGATAACTTCAGTATTTTTCTCAGACATTGTTCGGTTCTTATGAAGTGCGTCTGGCAGCAAAAAAAATCGAATAAAAATAATAACAGTCCAACATTCCAGCACACAAAAACTTGAGCTTTACATTATTAAAGGACATTATGTCAACCTTAACTGTTCATTTCTTAATATCTATATCTTTATTTATGATAAGAAGTTAATCAAATCAACGATTCCTCCTCATTCAGACCGGGCACTTCATCGGCCACATAAAGGAAGGTAGACTTAAAGCTCTTTGTCTTGGTTTCATCGGCCGGTTACAGTAGAGACAGTAGAGTCTGACTTTAATGCTCTCTGACAGACGTGCACACACTGACGTGCACGTGACACGGGGGACTAATACCTACAGCAGGAAGCAGCGCTCGTCACAGTGAAAGTGATCTGTTCTCAGCCCTCGCAGGTCACATGACACGCTGGATGACTGACACGTCACGTGAAAACAAACCGTCCTAAAACCAGATTATATGAATTATACAAACCTGCAGAAACGGGCTTTAAGAGATCTGCTGTTCATCCCAGGAGGTCGATATCAATTTTTATCATGACGTGATCTGCAGGAAAACATCAGAGAGACACATTCACGCTAATGCGTCTTCATATATACAGTGAGATCAATAATAAATACTGACTTCTTATTATTTTAGCCATGCTGGTGGATGGTGATGTCAGTCAGTGTTGGATAAACAAGGTGACTCTAGTGTGACTCTCTGACAGACGCGTTAGAAACGTTTAGACTCTTTTCGTTTTGATAATTGTTTTCTGATTTAAATACTTTTATCGTCTTCAGTTCGTTTCTTATTTCTGCTTCTGTCATAATACAAAACAACACACCAGTAGATTTGTGTTGACTTGCTGTTTGGATTAGATCTTAACATGAACACAATCATCACATAAACAAAGTGAAAACACGTCTTGATTTCATGAGTTATCGTCTTTATGTGAAGAATCTTGTTTTTCATCACGTTAGTGTCCTGAAGGCACCGAATACTGGAAAACTTAAACGTGTACCTCATTTAGACCCGAAAGGATGATTCTGCTGAAGGGAAGACATTTATACAAACTGGGGACATTTGTGTAAAGAGAAGACATTTGTGGAAATGGGGACATTTGTGCAAAGCAAGGACAGTGAGGACATTTAGGTAACGTTTATTCCTGCAGTCTAATTGATGAAGAAGTTTTACTTTTGTTTCATGGCCCACAATCAGAATATCTTCCCTGACATGTGAAGAGGTCTGGAGGTGGGACATTTGTGGTACAGATTTCCCAGAATGCCGATCTCTGCATGGTGCACACACGAGCACCATGCAGGAACATCTCAGGGACAGACTGTCTCAATGAGACGACGCATTTAAAAACTAAACAAACTTTAAGGTCTTCAGTCTGTCCTGTTATTATTCAGGGTGGGGGGGGGGGGGGGGGGGTGATGACTGTCGGGGGGTTGATGTGGGAGCTGAAGGGCGTTGGAGGGAACGGTCACCTTATCCCTTATATAGACCTGCAGCTCTCAGACAGGTGGCTCCGGCTGCCGGTCCAGATGTTGGTTTGTCCTCTTTAGCTTCCCGTAGATGTAGTCCGTGTCGACACGCGGCGACCCCGGCAGGAGGCGGAGGTTCTGATCTTCAGCTCCGAAACACATGTTCCCCTCCGTCGCTCTGAAAAACTGCCCTCATTCAACTTCTCCCTGCTCAATGTTTCTGTACTTGTTTTCATCGAAGAGGACGAAGAAGAGTTTCACTGATGATGTGAACAAGATGCGTGAAGAACCAGAGACAGAAACATCCGTACAGTACATCACATCTACTGACACAGCTGTGACGTTTCAACCTGATATGAATTAGTTTGTTTGTTTATCGTATTGTATTGTATTTGTTGATGTATTTATATTTTTAAATGATGTCTTATACTATTGCACTGCGTTTATCGTCACGCACCAATCACCAAGCCCACCTCCTTAAATGTGCGAACGTAACTTGGCAATAAACTGTTTCTGCTGTTGTTGTTTATTTATTAGTAGTTATTTATTTTGACCATATATCTATTAATAGCAAAACTTTGACTTAATCTGTAGATATTTTCGGTGTGAAATGTGATATTAAATTAATTCATACGTAATTCACATAAGTAGATGTGGTTCATTAAATGTGTTTTATACATTTCCAAAGTAAAAACATGAGACTTTTTGAATTTCACAAATAGCATCACACGTGAAACACGTGTGATGAAGTGATGATAGACGTGCCCCCCCCCCCCCCATCAGCTTGTTTCATCAATAAAGGATGGGTATAAAATAAATAAGTCATCCTGACATGTATGACAGATGAATAATGGAAACACTGTTTTTCTTTACGTTCCTTTGTCTCTGAACTCGACCTGAAGGCTTCTTTAAATTAGAAGTACACATCACACACTCGCTGCTCGCTCGCTCTCTCTGTTGTGAGCATGAACTCTGCCTCGCTCGCTCCTTCTGTTCGCCTGCGTGGCTTCAGGGGGAAATCAGAGCTTCACAGACACAAACACACAAATATGTAAAGCTGCGAATCACAGCCTGGGAAAAGAACTCCACACTGACGTTTGTGGAAGGTGAGGACATTTGTCTTATTTAAAATGGGGGACAATAACTTTAGACAGGATATTTGTGTAAATCTAGGACATTTGTACAAAATGAGGACATTTATGTAAAGTGAGGACATTTATGTAAAGTGAGGACACATATGTAAAGTGAGGACATTTATGTAAAGTGAGGACACATATGTAAAGTGAGGACATTTATGTAAAGTGAGGACATATGTAAAGTGAGGACATTGTTGTAAAGTGAGGACATTTATGTAAAGTGAGGACATATATGTAAAGTGAGGACATATGTAAAGTGAGGACATTGTTGTAAAGTGAGGACATTTATGTAAAGTGAGGACATATATGTAAAGTGAGGACGTTGATGTAAAGTGAGGACATTGTTGTAAAGAGAGGACATTGTTGTAAAGTGAGGACATTTATGTAAAGAGAGGACATTGATGTAAAGTGAGGACATTTATGTAAAGTGAGGACATTTATGTAAAGTGAGGACATTTATGTAAAGAGAGGACATTGATGTAAAGTGAGGACATTGATGTAAAGTGAGGACATATATGTAAAGTGAGGACATTGATGTAAAGTGAGGACATTTATGTAAAGTGAGGACATATATGTAAAGTGAGGACACATGTAAAGTGAGGACATTTATGTAAAGTGAGGACATTGATGTAAAGTGAGGACATTGATGTAAAGTGAGGACATATATGTAAAGTGAGGACATTGATGTAAAGTGAGGACATTTATGTAAAGTGAGGACATATATGTAAAGTGAGGACATTTATGTAAAGTGAGGACATATATGTAAAGTGAGGACACATATGTAAAGTGAGGACATTTATGTAAAGTGAGGACATTTATGTAAAGTGAGGACACATGTAAAGTGAGGACATTTATGTAAAGTGAGGACATTTATGTAAATTGAGGACATATAGTGAGGACACATGTAAAGTGAGGACATATATGTAAAGTGAGGACATTGATGTGAAGTGAGGACATTGTTGTAAAGAGAGGACATTGATGTAAATTGAGGACATTTATGTAAAGTGAGGACATTGATGTAAAGTGAGGACATATATGTAAAGTGAGGACATTTATGTAAAGTGAGGACATATATGTAAAGTGAGGACACATGTAAAGTGAGGACATATATGTAAAGTGAGGACATTGATGTAAAGTGAGGACATATATGTAAAGTGAGGACACATGTAAAGTGAGGACATATATGTAAAGTGAGGACATTGATGTAAAGTGAGGACATTCATGTGAAGTGAGGACATTGTTGTAAAGAGGACATTGATGTAAAGTGAGGACATATATGTAAAGTGAGGACGTTGATGTAAAGTGAGGACATTGATGTAAAGTGAGGACGTTGATGTAAAGTGAGGACATTGATGTAAAGTGAGGACATTGATGTAAAGTGAGGACGTTGATGTAAAGTGAGGACATTGATGTAAAGTGAGGACATTGATGTAAAGTGAGGACGTTGATGTAAAGTGAGGACATTGATGTAAAGTGAGGACATTGATGTAAAGTGAGGACATTGATGTAAAGTGAGGACGTTGATGTAAAGTGAGGACATTGATGTAAAGTGAGGACATATATGTAAAGTGAGGACGTTGATGTAAAGTGAGGACATTGATGTAAAGTGAGGACATTGTTGTAAAGAGAGGACGTTGATGTAAAGTGAGGACGTTGATGTAAAGTGAGGACGTTGATGTAAAGTGAGGACGTTGATGTAAAGTGAGGACGTTGATGTAAAGAGAGGACGTTGATGTAAAGTGAGGACATTCATGTGAAGTGAGGACATTGTTGTAAAGAGAGGACGTTGATGTAAAGTGAGGACATTGATGTAAAGTAAGGACGTTGATGTAAAGTGAGGACGTTGATGTAAAGTGAGGACGTTGATGTAAAGTGAGGACATTGATGTAAAGTGAGGACATTGATGTAAAGTGAGGACATTGATGTAAAGTGAGGACGTTGATGTAAAGTGAGGACGTTGATGTAAAGTGAGGACGTTGATGTAAAGAGAGGACGTTGATGTAAAGTGAGGACATTCATGTGAAGTGAGGACATTGTTGTAAAGAGAGGACGTTGATGTAAAGTGAGGACATTGATGTAAAGTGAGGACATTGATGTAAAGTGAGGACATTGATGTAAAGTGAGGACGTTGATGTAAAGTGAGGACGTTGATGTAAAGTGAGGACGTTGATGTAAAGAGAGGACATTGATGTAAAGTGAGGACATTGATGTAAAGTGAGGACATATATGTAAAGTGAGGACGTTGATGTAAAGTGAGGACATTGATGTAAAGTGAGGACATTGTTGTAAAGAGAGGACGTTGATGTAAAGTGAGGACATTGATGTAAAGTGAGGACGTTGATGTAAAGTGAGGACGTTGATGTAAAGTGAGGACATTGATGTAAAGTGAGGACATTGTTGTAAAGAGAGGACGTTGATGTAAAGTGAGGACATTGATGTAAAGTGAGGACGTTGATGTAAAGTGAGGACGTTGATGTAAAGTGAGGACGTTGATGTAAAGAGAGGACATTGATGTAAAGTGAGGACATTCATGTGAAGTGAGGACATTGTTGTAAAGAGAGGACGTTGATGTAAAGTGAGGACATTGATGTAAGGTGTACAGGTATCTGTTGCTGTGTTTGAACCACAGGTGAATAAGACCAGACAGAAGAGGACAGACTGAGAGGTGCATTTTTTGATTCCACATGTGGACCTGCTGATGTTGCTGTGATGGAAACATCTGACCACCAGGGGGCAGTCAACATGAACACTCACACACACAAACACACACACGCACACACACACACTCACACACACACACACACACACACACACTCACGCACACACACACACACCCACACACACACACACACACACACACACACTCACACACACACTCACACTGCTGAGGGGCAGCAACACAAAGAAAAACTGAGAAAATGTTACACACTGAGAACAGCCCTGATGCTGCAGGAAGACACATGAAGACGTGTTGATGTTTAGAGACCTTTTGTCTGTTTGGGGCTGTAGACTTGGTTTTGTTTTAAGCTTAGGGAGAATGTGTTTAGTCAGTGAAGATGCTCACACGTGTAGAAACAAACATCTGTCCACACAGTCACATTGTTGGACTGTCCTTTTGTCCCCATGCGGTTCCAGTTTGAGGTTAAGAGTTTGTATTTTTACCGTTTTGGTTGGTCTCAAGAGAATGAAGTCAGTCGATACAATGTCCTAACAAGTCACATTTAATCTGAGTGTGTGTGTGTGTGTGTGTGTGTGTGTGCGTGTGTGTGTGTGTGTGTGTGTGTGTATGTGAGAGAGGATGAAGGAAACAAAATACAGTCTCTACTGTGATTCTTCACTGTATTCTACTGTTTCTTCACTGTATTCTACTATATTTCTTCACTGTATTCTACTGTGTTTACTGTATTCCACTATGTTTCTTCACTGTATTTTACTGTGTTTACTGTACTCTACTGTGTTTACTGTATTCTACTATGTTTCTTCCCCTGTATTCTACTGCGTTTACTGTATTCTACTGTGTTTACTGTATTATACTGTGTTTCTTCACTGTAGTATTCTACTACATTTCTTTACTGTATTCTACTGTGTTTCTTCAATGTATTCTACTGTGTTTACTGTATTCTACTGTTTCTTCATTGTATTTTACTGTGTTTACTGTATTATACTGTGTTTCTTCCCCTGTATTCTACTACGTTTACTGTATTCTACTGTGTTTCTTGACTGGATTCTACCACATTTATTTTCTGCATTATACTGTGTTTCTTCACTGTATTCTACTGCGTTTACTGTATTCTACTGTGTTTACTGTATTCTACTGTGTTTCTTCACTGTATTCTACTGTGTTTACTTACTACTGTGTGTCTTTACTATTTTCTACAGAGTTTCGTTACTTCCTTCTACTGTGTGTCTTTACTGCACTTTACTGAGTCTGTTCTTGTTTGTTTTACATTCTTAAGCCATAAATTGACCTCATACAACCGATAGTGGTCAACTGAATGTAAAAAACATTATCTTTGAGTGTCAGACCTGAAATATCTCCACTATTAAACGTTCCTCTCTGTAACTTGTGTTCAGTCCAGTACTTTATATTCTCACCAGTAGAAGTTAAAACCATGTTGATCTCCACCAGCTTCTCAGATCCTTAAACTTTCTCTCAGATGTTCAACCATCCTCCTGACGTTAACCTTCTCTGTCTCTCAGTGAATATTTCGCCTGCGACCGACGTGTTAAAGAGGTGTCACCCCTCCACGCCGGCATTGCTTTGATAACACTCCGGGTCGCTGGCAGACACAGCGGAGGGGCTAATTAACCCCTCTGATTACTTCAATTAACCCCGACACATTAGAGCTCATCAGAGTAGTGTGACGAGTTTCCCTCCTGAGCCCGAACTCAACGCTGACGTGTCGGAGAGTCTCTGCAGGCCACGGAGGCTGCGACTCACCAGAGGAGGCAGGAAGTGATGTCAGAGCTGCATCAGACAGAAGCTGATGGAGTAAAACTGTCTGAACACGCCCACAAGTGTCTCTGTAGAGATTTACTAAAAAGTCATAATATTTTGTAGAAATTGAAAAACAAAGACTTCATAAGACTTCATAACTTTCATAACAAATACAATAATATTAATATTAACAATATTAATATTCACATCAACAATATAAATAATAACGAAAGCAATAATAACACAATTTATGACAATATTATTTATAAAAACAACAAAAATAATATTGATAATCAAAATATTTAATGATAATAATAAAAATTATTTAACCACCCATTCAAATAATAAAATTGTTTCGAAAAAATGAACAAAGGACAGGAACATCCTTTAATGTTTCTGGTTATTTGTCCCTTTACTCACAGACTTCTGTGAAGAAGATCAGAGAAAACACAAGAGAGCTCAGGAGACTCGTCCCCCGTCTATCTGCTCAGGAGACTCGTCCCCCGTCTATCTGCTCAGGAGACTCGTCCCCCGTCTATCTGCTCAGGAGACTCGTCCCCCGTCTATCTGCTCAGGAGACTCGTCCCCCGTCTATCTGCTCAGGAGACTCGTCCCCGTCTATCTGCTCAGGGTGACACACAAGCTGTAGGTGGGAAATAACAAGAACAGAAATAATAAGAAAGTCGTTCCGATTAATAGATAGAGATAATTCCTATAACGAGATTATAATAAGTCTGATATGAGTGAACCGTTGAAAACCCCGGGGACGATCACACGTCCTGTTGTTGACATGAAGCCGCTCATGTTTTCATAATCCTGTTAAGATTTTATTCGTGAGAAGGTGAACTTTAAATCTGCTCGGGCAGCAGGAACAAACGCTCTGAACAGACACGAACGGTCACTAACGTGATCGTCTCACTGCTTTGTTTTACATGTAGACTCTGAAATATGATGAACTTGTGTTGTGATGGACCAAAGTCTCCTCTTTCTCAAAGGTGATGTACGGTGTTCCACAGGGATCAATGTTTGGAGCACATCTGCTCTTTTTTATGGTCGTACATGCTGCCACTAAATTATAGCATAAATAATAATATATAATATGGTTACTATGCTAAAAGACACAATCTATCTTTCTTTGACAGCTTGTTGGTCCATTGCTGGATGTTTTAAATCTGTCTTATTCCTCTGAGATGGTCCCTTCATGTTCGGCTAGCAACACAAATGTGCCTTTGGTGTTGTGTTCACATTTTTAACTTAAGTTTAAGTTGACTTCATAAGAAAATGTCCATGAATTCAACATTGTTTTTGGACTTTTTAGGAAATTTGAAATGTACTGCATGTATCTGAGGGGTTGCACATGCATGGTTCAATTCTGTTATGTGTGGGGTTCCCCTGGGCTCAGTGTTGGGCCCATCATTGTTTAGGGTTTATGCTTTATGAATCTCGAAAACATATAAATTCACTGTATTTGTAGATGATAGATTCATTTAGCTGTGATACAAACATGGTAAATAACATTTGGATACTGTTGAATTGAAAGTAAAGACTTGGTTTGACGTCAACAAATTGAATTCAGTAAAACATCAACTCGTAATCTCTGTTTACTTCGAGACACAATAAAGCTTATTTTTTGAGAGAATTTGAGTGATAAAAGAAAACAAATTGTGCAGAAAACAACACAAATGATGTCAAAAACAACCACGACGCTTATAAAATGACGGATCAGTCTTCATTATACGAGTTATAAGACGTATGCGTTACATGCTGTGTAGAAGTTTATATATATAAAAACTAACTGACGTTCACCAGTTCCCCACCTGACTGTTAATGGAAAGGACGTTTATTAAAAGATGTCAATCCTGAATGTTTCAGGTTGAGGTTTGATGTTTTCTCTTCAGGCAGCAGTTCGACTGATCAGCATGCTGGAGCTCATCTCACTGTTAATGAAGCACACACGTTAAAAAACATCATCAGCACTGAGAGAAAACCTGCCGCAGTCACAGTGTGATTTTCTCACATGAATTTAAACGTTAACGTCAGAGCTGCTGACATGTTGAACCTTCAGCTGATGTTTTCAACAGGAAGAAATCTGTTCATGTCTATGTGATGAAAGTGTAAAAGTATCCGACAGCACCACTAAAAACTCCAATTTAATAAAGAGAGCTACTGTATATACGTGTAGTTTACAGCCAGTTAACATCGCTGACTAACAAGCGAACCTTTCTCCTGGAAACGACATCTTAACGAAACAGAAAGCACTCTAATTAAGTACAAATTTGAGGTAGTACTTGAGTATTTCCTTCTTCTACTACTTTATACTTCTACTCCACTACAGCTTAGGTAAATGTTATTTAGTTATTGTTCTTATGTGTTTTATAATTATTTTAGTTCTTTCATTGATACAATTAGCTGTCAGTGTTCTTTTTCACAAAGAAAGACACTCGTGGCATTGTGGGAAATGTAGGCTTCAGTGTTTTTTAGGACTAAAACTCTTAAACTTGTTCCGTCTTTATGGAAGAGACAAACTGAATCTCTGGCAGAGTGAGTGAAGGTTGACTCGTCTGAAGTGTAAATCCTAATTTGACCCTCATCTGTCAGCTGACTGAGTGTGAGGAGTGGCGAGGTCTCACTCCGAGGAGGATTTAACGTGTCTGTGATCTGAATATCAAACCCCGTTCAGGTCGTCTGGATGGGAACTGTTTCCGACCGACGGCAGAAACACGTTGCTGAGATTCCAGATATAGAGAAGCTCACGGGTTCATTAGCGGCGAGTCGGTTCTTGTCATTAAAAAAGTCAAACATTAAACAGGGATTACCTCCGGCTTCGTTCCCACATCCAGCCACTGAAGTCTGCTTCATTAATTACAGAGACGTCCTTCAACCGGCAGACGGAGTTTCATGAACCAGAGATCAACGTGAATCCAAACCCTCTGATTGGGTCTGAGAGGAGGTCGCAATGCTTTTATGTTTGATATGTCAGGAGCTCTAAGTGATTCAGAATAACTGACTGTTTGTCAGAGACCTCTAAAGGAAATGCATCTGTTCTCTGTGTGTCTGAGAGTGAGGCGTTCAGAGGGAAACCATCGGCGTGAACGCACGAACCACCGAGGTCGGTTGACTTGACTCTGGTGTGGCTGAGATCATTGTACTGATCTGATTGACGTCGTTATAATAATAATAATGTCAACTCAAGCGCAAAGGTGGAATAGAGAAGGTGTAGATCATTTGACTGAATTATTTCTAAAAAATACTTTTAGCAGGAGAGACAAGAACGGGACAGGCTGTGAACACAGAAGGTGAGAGAGAACGAAGAGTCGAGGAATGAACAGAAATAAAGTAACGTGAAGGAAGCAAACACTCACACACAGATACACAGATACTGTGTATATCTTCACCACGTTATATATTTGATTCTGTATATAGTTACTACATCAGGTATTTGAGCCTGGATATATTTACCACATCAGATGCTTTGATTTTGTGAATATTTACGCGTTTTAATTGGAAAAATAATATCTTCAGATTAATATTGTGACCGAACACTGCGGATGAATAGCTGTCTCTGTATCGTCTACATGTGAGTTAATATGAGCAGTTTGTTGGTTGGAGGAGCAGCAGGAGGAACAATGAGAGAGATTTGATTTGGTCGGCTGCAGAAGGCAGATGCCTCTGACATCTGGGCGATGTCAGCGTGTTGTCAACACATTGTTAGCGCCGCAAATGTGCAAACAGATTAACAGGATGCAGGAGAGCCTCCGTACTGCTGCTGCAGAGAGAGAGAGGAGCGCAGGGCGAGAAACAAACCTGAGACCGATTCAAACTGTCAGAAAGAGACAATACACGTCAATAACAGCAGCACGTCATCGCAGCACAAACAACACAGGCAACAACAGAGAGAAGGAGAAACTTTTCTCCCATAACCTTTTGAAAACACTTGATTCAAAACAACCTTCCTAACAAGAAAATCCAATCAGATTCAACGATAGAGAAGATTTAAAGCCTTCACACGCATGTGGTTTGTCGAATAAATACACAAAAGATTTAAAACACCGAGTAAATATGTGAATTTGCGACAGTTGCAACACTTTTTCAACAAAAGGTTTGAATAGATTCCTGCAGTTAGACGACCATCGATATAAACAATGGTTCGGTCAAATATATTGCACTGAATCACAGGAAAAATTGGCCTGAACGCTAGAAATTCATACACAAACTTAAGAAATGTTAGCTCTCAAGCTAAATAATGTTAGTTCTCTAGTTAGTTAGACTAACGTTAGAGGATGAACAACTGAGGTCTCTGGTGTGACATTTGGAGTATGAAATTAAAAAAGCTTCAGTAAAAACTGCAGTAAAGTCTCACAATTTGTAGCCGACATGCTGAGTGCTAATTTACTGAGCTAATGTTAGCTAATGCTAATGCTAATTCTAATGTTGTTGATTCGACCACGGCTATCTCACCATCTATCGTTCTTCTGATTGGAAATGATTTGTCAGCCGATCCTTTTCCTTTTTTTCTCTCTTGACGTGATGCTGGGCGAGAAAAAAATACATCGATATGAAATAAACAATATTATCTCGATTTTGAATGTGATTTTTCTTATTTTCTGAACAGAAACTGGAAGTTTTGCTCTTTGATACAGAAACCAGTGACGCCTCATAATATTTCATGGTGTGTGGAGATGGAGATGATTGACAGCAGACCAGTAGAGGTATATATATATATACCTAACATATATCAAACTGGCTAGGAGTATCATCTGTTTGTGCATTCTCTTGGACATCGGAGTTTCGTTTTTTTAAATTTCGGGCCCATCCACAACTCTTCATTTTTTTAAACTAATTGTCCAGAACTGGGGTGGCACAGGTTCCCAGTGTTCATTTAAAAGCTATTACTTAGCCAGAGAGCTGAACATTACAGTAGCTTAGCACAAAGACTTGCTACAAATTGGTAGCATAATTAAGACAGAGCTAGTTGACAGACAGCTACATAGCTCAAAGTCATGGTAGCGGTGTGTCGCTAACTGTTGGTGATGTTGAACCTAGCTTAGCACAAAGATTCTCGCCCTCGAATGCATCACTGAGAATAAAGATAAAGACAACTAAAGGTGGACTGTGTTTTCTGAGTTTTCAAACTTTAACTGAGAAGAAACAAAACTATGAATCGTTTATCTGGAAGTAAAACAAAAGTAAAATACAAGGAGCAGCTACAGTGAATGTTTTCTCCAGGCCCTTGACTTTAGTGTGACTCTGAGATGAAGACGGAGAAGTGAAAGCTCTGGATGTCAAGAGTCTGTTGGTGAAGTTGACTCAGACCTTGAAGCGTTTGACGCTCAGCTCTGTGAGAAAGTTAAAAGTCCCTTCAGACCTCTTGTCGGTGGGATCCGAGCGTTTCCTCGACACCCACGTCGCAGCGCCGCGCCCCGGACCGCCGGACAATACACCGCAGTGTGTTTCAAACCAGCCGGGAGGACGTGGACGTCGGCCAGACCTTCCCTGAATATTCCCATCAGCTGATGAGCAGGAAGGGAACTGGGAGAGTCCCGGCCGCTCCCTGAGTCTGGCAGATATGGCCACAACTCGTTCCCCATGACGGGTTTCATTCTAATGTAAAGCAAACAGACAACACAAAGAGCCGCTGTGACTCCCTCCGCCTCACGTGGTACGTTCGTCTTAAACGTCAAGTGATCTTCTCTTCTGGACTTGGAAGTCTCAGAGTTCTCCGAACTCTCTGTCCATCTAATCAGCGCCAGCACGGACTCCCTGCAGACCCGGGGCCGTGTTAATCACCTCCAAACAGAGAAAGTCCACATGTTTGTTCTGAACCTCTGGAGGAGGGAGCGGCAGCGTCCTTCAAGGCACTTTGAAAACAAAGTTAAAGATGCTTTAATTGGACTACATTAACCGCCAGTATTCAAAGTATTAATACCACACTAAAAGTACTCCACTTCAAGCAAAAGACCTGCATTCAAAACCTTCATTAAATAAAAGTATTATCAGCTAAATGTAGTGAAAGTCCCTTTGTGCAGTACAATGTCATTGTTTTACTATTATATATATATATATATATTTCTGGATTAATATCACAGCTGCATTAATATATGAGATGTAGTAAAGAACATGGAAATAACCTTAGATTTGTACTTCAGTAAAGTACTGAAGTAAATATACTTAGTTACTTTCCACCACCGCTCTCTTCTTCTCTTGGTTCTGTCCTGTTTTGTCCGAACGTCTTTCCTTCTCACAACTCGTCTCATTATGTGGCAGCATGAACATTTTGAGGATTGATTCCCAGTTTTGGCCGTGATTATTTATCTCCATCTGTCTTTTTCCTCCAATGCTGCTTCCTCCTCTCCTCTTTCTCATTCCTGCTTCCTCCTTTCCTTTCCTTACTTGTTTCTGTCCTTCTTTCCTTTCAGTCAGAAAATCTTGCAAAAGGAGCCCAATTTTAAAGCTTTTTTTATTAAGTCTACCACTTCTACTGGGACTGCTTCCTTATTTGTCCCATATTGTTTCACTTTCCTACTAGTTTTTCCTGTTACTTCCTCATTTAGTTCCCTTCACTCTTGATCCCTTCCTGGCTTCCTTGCTTCCTTCTTTCCTTTCGATCAGGAAGCAGGAGAGGTTGCAGAATGACTTGCTAGTTTGGGGCCCTTTCTCTTAATTGTACGCCTCAGTTTCACACCGCTCTGACAGGAAGGACTGTGACTTTTGATCCATGGAATGTGGTGAATTATAAACACAAGATCTCATTTTTCCTTCTTCCTGACTTCCTCCTTCACTTCTCCCTCTTTTTTCTTTCCTCATTTCTTTCATGCTTTTTGTTCGTCTTTCCTTCTTTTAGAGCCGTAGGAGTTCACAATGTAATAAAGGTTGAAACATTTTTCTGCTGTGCTTGTTTTTACATTCTCTTCCCTTTTCTTTCTTTATATCCGTTTTCCTCTCGTTCGACCTCATTTCATAATATCGTTTCATAATTTTTACCTTATTTTATCCTTTTTTCATCATTATTTTTACTTGTTTGCATCTTTCTTTCATTATAGTCCTCTCCTTTCTCATCTAATCTTTTTTTATATTTGCATAATGTTTCTATTTTTCTTCAGAAAGTCCTTTTCCTTCGGTCCTTGATTGCTGCCGTACGGTGCTGACTGAGGGCCTTCACTCGTGCTCCGTGTTGTGACGTCGCAGCAGAGACACGCGGACACAATGTCGAGTCTCTGCACAACTTTTCTAACTTCTCAGTGAATTTCAAACAAAGTGCTTTCACTTCATGTCACCATGAATATGTATGTTGATGATTTCAGTTGAATTGTTTGGTCTCTCTTTGTCTCGCGCTCTTTCACACACATCTCCGCTCCTCCTGCAGGATAATTACGTCTTATTTTGAAATGTATATCTGAGCTGCTGCTGCTGCTGCTGCAGGATCCCGGTGTTGGTTTTAATTGTGTGGAAATTCACATGAAGAATTCTGAGAAAGAATCTGGAGCCAGATGTGATGGCGAGCAAGTGAGGGTGGGGGGGGGGGGGGGGCAATTTGCATTTAATTTTAACGCCGTCGGCAGATTCCTCACAGCGGAGTCGTATTGAGATGCAGCGAGGAAAAAGCTGTTAGCGCCGAGTGTTTGTGGGGTTGTAGGTATTGTAGGTGAGCGTGTGTTCCCGTGAACAGGGGGGGGGGGGGGATGAAATGGCTCCTCCTATAGTAATTAGCGGTGGAGGTTGTAATTGGGCAGAATCAGTCTTACTAAGTGATTTCCTGACTGTCAAACGAGCCAAATTAATTTGAGTGATACTTTTCATTTAGTTAGCATCAAACAGCTCCTCCACTCGGCCTCCATATGGGCGTCTGATGCAACGCTCGCCATTAAACCGCCGCAGCCAGATGTTCCCCCGCAGCCCCCCCATTATCAATGCAAATTTATTCATTAAACAATTTAATTGTGTCAATGATTGACAGGCGGCGGCGTGATGACGGAGGAATGTTATGAAGCTAATAATCTGTTAGTCTTATTAACTCCCTGTGTCAGCAATATGGCTGTCAACATTTATGTGGATTAACCCTTCTAATGTCGATGCCACACACACACACACACACACACACACATCAGATGTGACTAACAGACGGGCTCACCGGTTGGTCGGCACGTTCACAAAACACACCGCCAACGCCATGGTCACCAGACTCAGGTGATGTAAGAGTGTGATTTCCATTCAGGTGAGCTTCAATAACACATTCATTGATGGGTTTCTTCTGTACAAACACACATGAACACACACACACACACATGTGTTCGTACTCTGTGACATTAACTCCAAGTCTAAACCGGCAAGCATGCCATTTGAAGAAGATACGGTCACTAAACGTCTCCCTCTCTTCTCATCATGTTCACGTTTTCTAAAAGATATTACCACTATTAAAAATGTTTTTAAAAAATGGCTCCATGCTCAAAAGAGTTCCCTCAAATGTCCTCAATTACCAACAATATCCTCACTGAAAAAATCATAAAATAAAAAATGACACATAGTGTAAGTTGTGTAAGACAGCGCTAACGTTAGCATGCTAACACCTGACTTGTTAGAGTAGAAATGTTGTTCAGACATTAGAAGTTATCACCACTATCATGTCGTCCTCTCATTCTAAACTGTATGAATACTCAGGTGTCATACATGTACATGAATAAAACACAAAGAGCATTAATGATAACGCTCTTATCTCACAGCGCGTGAGGCTACAGAGCCTTTCTGCCTTCGATGCCTTTCTACCGTTCTTACTTGTCAAATTATTTCTATGTTCCAGTTTTAATGGAGCAACACGATCACGTTCACTTCATACGTCACCAACATGACAAGCAACAAATGTGACGAGAGGCTGCAGGTCCGGGGGGAATCCAGTCTACGTTTACTCAAGTACTGAACTCAATTATGATGTACAAGTACTTCCCTCGAGTGTTTCTATTTCATGCTGATTTAATAATAATACATTTTTACATTTATATTTGTGCTCCACTACACTTCAGAGGGACTCTTATAGTTCCCATTATTGATCCATATAACATATGATATACTTAGGGTACATCATTTGATGCAGTACTATGTGTACTACTTGATAAACTCTCTAAAATTGGCTCCAAAACGACAAACTATGTTGTTAAAATGCTCTTACTTGCAGACAAAACAATAGTTTATAATATATTTAATAATACAACACTGTGAAAGGAGCCATTCTGCATGATGAGTACTATTACTTTTGATACATTAAGTACATTTTGCTTTTGAATTTACAACTTGTATTTGTAATGGCAAGAGTATTTGTACTCCTCCATCACTGTACAGGTGGAAACTACTCGTGTGAGGAAACAGTCATCCGATGTATTTCCAGTTCTTTAGTGAGAATAGAGATTATTATTTTCAAAGCTAACAGTTAGTCAGATGGTCTGGCTGTTTTGTTTTTGTTCCTCCTGCAGCTCGTCCTCCTCTGATGGACTGCTCTCCTCTCAGACTCACGTCGACCATAAACCTCTGATTTCATCTCCATCTGTCCGCAGAGTATCATCCACCTGAAGAACATTCCCCCCAAAACCAGAGGCTGTTCATCAGGCTGCGTCCGCGTAATGGTGCACTAGATGTTATCCATTTTGTACTAATATGATTTCCTATTAAATAATGGCACCCTGCTCGCAGCTTTCTTTTTTTATTCCCGACCTGGATCTCTGTTAAATGTTTCCAGCAGAGTCGCGGCGGAACGCAGCAACTCAGTTCAGCTGTGTTTTTATTGGCAATAAACGCTTTATGCTGATGAACAGTAAATTCTTATGATAGTGCAACAACATTAACATGATCACGCTGATGTCAGATTCTTGTTATGAAGGTTCAAGTTGTCTGATAATGTTGATTTTTTTGTTTTCATATTCTGTCAAAAAGAGCGTAGTTTAGCATAAAAACTTGAAGCTGCGTCACAAGAGGAGGAGGAGAGACGTGGCTCGCTGTCACGCTTGTCATTTGCAGCCATTTTGAGAAATTGAAAACCAATTCTTGGCCTTTGGTTGCCGTCAGTGACAACAAACAGCAAAACATGCCCCCAAAATATAATAAAAAACAAACATTTGTTGCATTACTGATCTTTAAATGTTGGATATTATAGATGTTGGTGTTGGATCCAAGCCTTCAATGGCGAAGGGTCAAAGTGAATCAGCACAAAAGGTCCAGAAAACCAACATCTGAAAAAAAACAGTTCCCACAACTTTCCCGACTTTACCGAGTAGGTCGTCACTTTAAACAATAAACACTCAAAAACATACTTATTTTGTAAAAAATTCCAAAAAAGTCCACATTTTCCCAAAGCCTTTCCAAAAAATATTGTCAATTTCCAAACATGTCGTCGCTCCGAAAATGTTCTCAAAATGTTCCCACATTTTCATTATCAAGCTGACATAACTGCATCATATCTTAATTAATCAATCAATCATTTAGAGTCAAACAGACCATAAAGCAGGGGATGCTTTAGGGCGGGGCTACACAGTGATTGACAGCTCTCTACCATGCCGTTTTTTGCCGATTTTTGTCTTACAATCTTAACCCTTTTACAGTGTTTCATATTGATATTGTAATATATTCCTCCATTGCTTGCACTTGGCTCCACCCTCTAGTGTTGCTTCTGGTTGCAAAAACCAAGATGGCGACGACCTAAATACTGGACGGGAAACTGAAATCGTTCGTCCACAAACCAACGGGTGACTCTGTCCATTTCTTCTGCACAGTCGATAGAAACAAAATGTAAATCAGACAGACTCGTAGCTGTATGTTTGTTTTGTTCTGCAACATGCTAATGTGAAGCTCCACATTTGATCTTCTTTCTTTCTCGCTGGACGCTCAGTAACTTTTGTTCTCAGCCTCTCCCCCCGGGGGGGGGGGGGGTGCTCCGCGTCCCCGCCGGTGTTGGTGTGTTTGTTGAAATCATCACAGGCTTCGATGTTCAGAGCTGAGCTGAGCTGAGCTGAGCGAGGCGAGGCCGTCAGGTGGAGGGGAAACGCTCTGTGTTGCGGTGGATCAGATCTGGTTTTGCTGACATGTTGTTCTGTGTTTCATTATTGACGAGGAGACGACTCTCAAACATCCAAACTCCCCGAGCGTCTCCTCCGGCCTGCAGCCTCCCGAGCTCTGTGAACAGCTCACCTCCTCCTCCTCACTAATGTTTATTTCATCACACACAAGTTCATATTCTGCACTCTGCATTGCGAGGTGTTATTTGACTTTTAAAATGATGGTGTTTGTTGAGCTTTACCTGCAACCAAAAACACCACCAACCATCACACGGTCCTCTGATTCTGAAGAATCATCATGTAAATATTCTCTAAACAATGAGAACAGATGAATGAATCCCTGACAAAGAACCTCTGGGAACTGTTTCTTCATTGCATCATGAAACAATCTTTCTTTTTATTGTGTTTTATTGAGATTTAGGCTCGTTCTGGGTCCCTGTTTTTGCAGCTAACGTTGGGAAACATCAACGTTCAATCGTATCGTCAAACTCATTCAGAACTCCCATCCACATGTCTGCATGTTTCAGAGAAACAGTATTTTAAATATGAACTGTGGTTCTCTGATGATGAAGAGTTTGGACTAACATTTAGTTTGAGTTTTTAAGGAATTGAAATGGGAGGAAATTGAGGAACATTAAAGGCGGTGTTGGACTTTAAATGAGCTGCATAACGTGACTTACTGCACTGGGCTTTTTAAATGTTGTCCTCTGTTAGACTCGGATACGTCATGAGTCATCTAAATGAGCCTTCTGTGATTCGCCTCGATCCAAAGCACCGGTGTTTGTGTCTGCAGCGGGATGTTACTTTACTCAACAGGTGTGTTCACTTCCGACAGTCCAGTTTAATGTACAACATACTGATCATTACAGTTTACTGTTTACAAGACAATAAACAGGAAGTGACTAAATTAGTATTTATTATTTTGGGTAAATGTAATACTAATGTTTTCCAGCGGCTCCTTTATTTCCTTTGAGTCGTTACGTTGTGGAATATTTCATTATTTAAAGAATCTTAAATAAAATCCAGATGAGATTCTGTTATTCAATCAAATATGTGTTGATCATGAATCACATTCTTGTCAGTGTACAGTACATCAATAATAATAATAATAATAATAATAATAATAATAATAATAATAATAATAATAAAATAATAATAATAATAATAATAATAATAAAAATAATAATAATAATAATGAAAATAATAATAATACAAATAATAAAAATAATAATAATAATAATAATAATAATAATAATAATAATAATAATAATAATAATAATAAAAATTATAATAATAATGTGTTGAGCACTAACAAGGTTACAAAGTGCTTCAAAAAATAAATACATTTTGAAAACAAATACAAAATCAAAAGGTATTGACATAAATGAAACACATGGATCACTGAGATGAACTCAAACTAAATGTAAATGTGATTCTGAATAAACTGAAAATCAAACAGCAGAGAAGAAGTGAAGCTGTTTGTTTGCAGGAGGAGAAAAACCTCCGACTCTGCACCTGAATCCTAAACCTCTCCTGACGGCGCGACATTTCACAAAAAAAACCTTCCTCTTGTGAAAGACAAAAATAAATAAAAAACCTCACAGCAGAGGTTAGAATAAATGTTGTTGGAGCAGAAGCAGCATGTCGGCTTTCAGGCCCCATTAGAGCCGAGAGCAAACAGCAGAAAGAAGCGTCCAATCAAACATCCCGCGCTGCAGGACGAGTGGGAACGACAGCATCTCCCCCGAGACCCAGCGCTTATCATCCACCGGTAAACCTCCTCCTCCTCCTCCTCCTCCTCCTCTTCTTCTGTGATACGCGTTATTACTCTGACACCTGTGCCTAACATGTGGAACTTAATGTCTTTTCATTTGCCATTTGTTTCCTCCTAAACAAGGTGCAGGGTCCGGGGTGGGTTCGTCTGCTGGGAGCTCAACACCAGCTGGAGGTTTACAGACGGGACGAAATGTGCCATTACACCCCCACCGCCCCCCCATCCCAAACCAACACACACACACACACACACACACACACACACACACACACAGGCGTCACTGTCAATGCTCATCTGTAAATGCTGTCGACTGAATGAAAAGATTTGTGTCTCCTCCACTTTGGTAAAGTGGCTCAGTTTACACCACAGACTGTTATTGAGTGGATGGTTATTGAGTGGATGGTTGAGTGGATGGTTTGGGGTCGGATGTTTTGAAGCCTTGAGCTCGTCGACTTCACCGTCGCCATTTTAGGTTGAAACTCAACAATATCCGTCAGACGTGGAAGAAGTATTCAGACCCTTTACTGTGGAAAAAGTACTAATACCAACACGTTGTACATGTACTCAAAGGAGGATGCAAATGTAATCCAGGAGGCTTTTTAAAGAGTTTATTTATCTGAAGAAGTAGGAGGATTCCCTCAACACCTCATCCTTCAGTTCATCACAAACATTCTACATCTAAAGGTTGAGTATATTCAGCTGATCATCAGATCGACATCGACAGTCGGGTCAAAGGAACAATCACTTTAAAACACGGACCTCTTGTTTAAACTTAATGAAGTCTTTGTGAGTGCAGATCATGAACCTCTCGTCACACATTATTAAACACTAAGAAAACGATGGCCGCATTTAATTTCCATGAGCAGTCGAGTTAATTCACTTTCCCCCTTTTTCTGCCTTTTTTCTGCCTTTTGATTTCAGCCGCAGTCGTGAGGTCAGAGGTTAATGAGGACGCTGGCTTCCTGTCTTCACCTGTTCCATATTACATGAAGTGATCAGTAATGGCTCGCCGTCAGGTTTAGTCTCTGCATGCTGCAGGCCGGCGCGCTGAAGACAGAGCAGGGAGCAGAGAGAGAGAATGAACGGAGACGTTCTCTGTTGTTACGGGATCTTAAATCAAAAGTCCATCAAACTGATGAAAAGACAACCGCAGAAGACAAACGATGAACCAACACAGACACACGCGGTATACAAAACATGTCAACAGTCTCACGGCAGTTTGGGAAAAAGTCATGAAATGCATATACAAATATTTTTACAAAAATATCATGGATGGGCTGAAAAAAAACTACAACACAGGTTTTGTCGATATCAAATACTACGCCACTTAATCTGATCGCTGCTTAGTCGCGTGGATGCGTTTAATTTGTGTTTAATTTGTGTTTAATTTGTGTTTAATTTGTGTTTAATTTGTGTGAGAAAAGAAATGCTCCTAATTAACCTAATTATCGCCACTGTTTTTGTGCTAAGCGACACAGAAAAACCCCAGAAAATTCATGTTGCTGTAAATATAAATATAAATACAAATGTAATACAAATAGATTACATTTTCGTGACTATTTCACAACCTGTCATGATACTGGACTGAAACATAGTCATGGTGACGTCATCAATTGGTTTGTGGACTGCTGTTTTGAAACCTTAAAGTTGTTGATTTCATCGTCGCCATCTTGGATTACGGCCGTCGCCATGTTGTTTTTTTGCAGCCAGTGAACAGGAAGTGACCATATCTGGACTGAGGAGGAGTGACGTAGAGACGCCGTATACGTCTCTGGTAGAGACCTGTCAATCACCGTGTAGCCCCGCCCTAAAGCATCCCCTGCTTTATGGTCTGTGTGACTCTAAATGGACCATAATGTACTAAATGAACATCATGCTGTATTGAAGAAGACTTGAAACTAGAGATTGAGACCATAAACTCATGTTTACAATGTTTACTGAGGTAATAAATCAAGAGAGAAGTAGAGTCATTTTCTCATAGACTTCTATACAACCAGAGGAGTCGCCCCCTGGTGGACAGTGGAGAGAATGCAGCTTTAACACATGAAGCATCGGCTTCACTCGACATACATCAGTTGGTATGATTTCATACATATATTTCCGTTAGTGGAAATCCGCTGAAATCGAGATCAGTCCGAAGATGTTTTCCCTAAATATTCTGCATCTACAACTTTTTTTTTTTTCATCTATAATTTTCTTGCAATTTGTTTGGGATGAAAATCCGTCCTCCGTGTGAAACTGCTTCCCGTCTCTTACTGGTCTGCTGGATCATTTTGGACACGTCTCTCCTGAAAGCTCAGACTCTTTTTGTGAACGCCTCTGGAATGTTAAATAAAGTTGCGTGAGTTTGAATGAAACAACGGGACTGATGATGATGGTGACAGTGAGAGCTGAGGAGATAACTGTCTGAATAAAAATGATAAACTCTGCAGCTCCTCAGCTCCACCGGCTCGAGTCCCCAGCGGGTGATTTCGGCCGCAGGTTCAAATCCCACAACACACACACACACATAGTAATGACCCCTGGCTCCTCCCAGCATGCACTGCTGCAGTGTTTTATGTTTATTTATGGGGGGAGGGGGTGGACTGACATGTTTATTGTGGCCCTCGGATCAGGAGCCGCCGGGGGCCACAGGTGCAGAGTTTTACATGAGGAGAGATTTACTGTATGGTCGCCATGGAGAGGGGGGAGACACGGGGGGGGGGGGGGGGGGCTGTGCTCCAGTATCACTAACAGATACTGGACTGTAGCTGAGACAGTTTTAACAATTTTATATTTCTTTATTATTTTGAGTTCCAGCATTTTCTAGTAAAAGCTGTGAAGATGTTTGTGTGTTTTTGTTTTTATTATTTTCATTATTTTAAGTGTTTTTGTTTGTTTTGACCAAATCTCCTTTTCATCATGAATAAAAACACGCTTTGTTTCGTTGCCCACACGCAGTACTGCACGCTTTACTCCACTACGTTCATCCGACAGGTTTACTTCGGTTACATATTCAGATTATTAGAACAAAATAAATCAATTAATAAATGATGATGTATTATTATAGGTTTAACTACTCCGCAGTATATAAATGAGCTCCACCTTTACCAGCTGCAACATTGAAGTGATTTATACATTAATGCATCAATAATCATAATAAATATTATTCTGCACGATGAGTACTTTCACGGTGAGAATACTTCTGTGCTTATAAGTAAAGTTGTTAACCGCTGCTGCTACACCGAGCCCCCTTACTATCATCATACTGATTTACTCTGCTGTTGTTTTATCATTATCATTAAGCTATTATTTTATATTGATGTGGTTATTGCGTCACACTGACAAAATAATGAAAAACTATTTCTACAACCGATCAAAACAACCCGAAGAAACTCTCCACACTTTATTTTTATATTTTTTATAATTTAACTTTTATTAATATGCTGTTTATTACTTTTTGTATTCAGATGCACATTAAAGTCACTTAATATTTGTTGTTAATTAAGTTTGGAACAGATGCAGCTGGACGTGTCGCTGCTGATCTTCAGCCTGAGACTCGCTGCAGTTTTTTAATATATTATTTATATATCTTTGTAAGGTTGAGATATTTTGCTTGATTATTTGATCGTTCAGGTGAGAGATGTCACAATCCGTCTGAGGAGTTCATCTTCCAGCTGCAGTTTCCATGGAGAGGGAAACATCAGTAACATCAGCATGAGACCAACATGAAGCCGCTTTGTCGTGATGTAAAATTCACAATTGCACAACAAGCGGTAAGACAAAGCTCTTCCGTGTTATAGCGTTGATGAAGCTGTCGTCTAATGTCTTGTATCTCTGTGTTTGGACTCCACCAGGAACATCTCTCCCTTTAGCTCCTCAACGCTCACCTTCATGTGTTGAGGTCAGCTGTATTGACTTTCTACTTTTCTTTTTCTTGAGTTATTCACTTAAATTTAAATATTCTGAGTTTCCTGTAAGAAATAAAGCAGAACTGCGTCTCCAGCAGGTGTGAGATGCGACACATTGACAGCTCATCACACCAGTGAGCTGCTTCACTTCAGCTCGTAACTGTAACGCTGGAGTTGAATTCAGAGAAACTAAAATAATTAAACACCACTTCATCCTCCTCCTCTCTCTCTTCTTCCCTTTCTCTTTATGTTTGTTCACATTTCTTCCTCTTGTTAGCTCGTCTTCTCTCTCGTTCATACCTCTCCTTCCTCCTCCTCCCCTCCTCATTTCCTGACATCCTTTCCTCTTTTATCCCTCCTCCTTCCTTTTTTCGCCGGCATCCTCCCATCTCTCCCTCTCCTGTATTTTCCACCCCTCCTCTCTCACGTGTTCACACCTCTTCAGATTTTCTTTTTCGCAAATCCCTTCCTCCTCCCCTCTCTGTGTCTTCCTCCCTCCCTCCCTCCTCCCTCCCTCCATCTTTACATTCTTTACACCTCTACCTCTTAAGATTTCTCTTTCCTAATCCTTTCTCTCCCTCCTCCTCTCTCCACCTTTTTCCCCTCCTTCATTTCATTTTCTGACACCTCTTTTATTTGCCTCCTTAGATTTGCCCTAGATAATCCCTCCCTTTCCTTTCTCCCCCTTCTCCTCCCAATCACGTCTCCCCTTCCTCTTACCGACCTCCCCTAAACCCTTCCCTCTCCGTCCTCTTATATTCACATTTCTCTGTATTTCCTCCCTCCTCTCCATCCTCACATTTTCCACTCTCCCTCTCTCCTCCCTCCCTCCATCCCTCCCTCGCTCTTCACAAACACGCCTGTAACCATGCCCTTTCCCTCTTCAAACTAATTACCTCGGCTACCTTGTACCCGCCGCCCCGCGGGACTCCAACAACTGTCAGACCAGTATTATTTTTGAAATTTAAACAATCATCTTACGTGCGCTGCTGCTAAGATCCTGGCCTTTTCGGCAGCTTCGACCTTCAGTAATTAATACCCCAGGGCCCATTATTGGCAAAGCCTTTATCCTCTGGGCCAAGAAGCCTCTAACCCGCTAATTACGGCCAAGCAGCTAATCTTCCAGCCGGCTGATTGACAGCTACACCTATTCTACTAATTGCCTGTTGCAGACAACACCTGGTGAACCGCAGCGCCGGGGGAGAGCGCCGGGCTCCGACAACGCCTATGGGTCCTGAGGGAGGCCAAACAAGTGAGAGGAGGCTCTGTGTGTGTGTGAGAGAGAGAGAGAGAGAGAGAGAGAGAGAGAGAGAGAGAGAGAGAGGGGGGGGGGGGGTTTGTATTGTCTTTATGTGCAGGAGGAGGAAGAGTGTGTGACGGAGAGGAAGACAGTTTAGTTTGTGCTTGTGTGTTTTCGTTGTATGGACAGTGTGTGAGGGCAACATGTTGCTTATTGGACACGAGAAAAAAAAATAAAACACCATAATCTCATGTGAAAACATTTAGTGAGGTGTTTCATTGGTGTCTCGGAGGACACCTTAGAGTCCACCCTGTGTCT
Organism: Ophthalmolycus amberensis; assembly: GCA_024529925.1. Taxonomy (NCBI): domain Eukaryota; kingdom Metazoa; phylum Chordata; class Actinopteri; order Perciformes; family Zoarcidae; genus Ophthalmolycus; species Ophthalmolycus amberensis. The sequence continues at coordinate 107,307 of JAFEUB010000377.1, forward strand.
GAGGACACCTGAGAGTCTATTCTGTCTCTACGAGGACACCTGAGAGTCTATTCTGTCTCTACGAGGACACCTGAGCGTCCATACTTAAGCTCGAGGACACCTCAGAGTCTATTCTGTCTCTACGAGGACACCTGAGAGTCCATCCTGTGTCTGAGGACACCTGAGAGTCTATTCTGTCTCTACAAGGACACCTGAGCATCCATACTTAAGCTCAAGGACACCTGAGCGTCCATCCTGTCTCTGTGAGGACACCTGAGCGTCTATTCTGTCTCTACGAGGACACCTAACAGTCCACTCTGTCTTTAAGAAGACACCTGAGATACCATTCTGTCTCAGTCTATTCCATCCCTGAGGACACCTCAGAGCCTATTCCGTCTCAAGGACACCTGACACTCAACAAGTGTCTCACTCTCTATGAGGACGAACCAGTTTCTTGTCTCAACATGGATATCTGATAGTTGTGGGCATCTGGGAATCTGTTGCTGTCTCTACGGAGACGCCTGTGTGTCCACTGAACACCTGGAAGTGCACTATTGTCTCTATGTGGACACCCGGTTGTCCATTCCGTCTCTTATAGCATGTCCACTTCCCAAAGAAAGAAACTTAACTTTAACTTTCCCCTTTAGCCTTGAAAAAACATGAAGAGTTCAGAAGAGTTCAGTTCAAACGCGTCTTTGCATCGCTCCGTCTGACAGATGTGATGTCGGCGGACGCTTTGACATCACGAGTTGAGTCCTGTGAGTCCGAACAAAAGGTCCTCGAGTTTAAACATCTTTTCACACTTGTGTTAAATGTTGCTCTCTTATCTCGTGACCGAACATTTGAAGTTTGTTTTCCATTCTTTGTGCTGATTCTACAGTAAAGGTCACCCCCACCCCCCCTCCCCCATACTCCTGACTCTCAGTTTTACGACACCGGGGTTTTTAATCGGCGAGTTGGCGAGTTGGGGTTTGGAGAATAAGTCGGAGTGATATCTGAGCGTCTGACAGCAGCAGACGAGGAGGGGAGTGATGTCTGAGCGGCAGCCGTTGGGGGTTTGGGACTCGCTGTCAGTCTGCCTCCGTCTGACAGGCTGGCGAGGGGAAAAGGCCAGAGCTCTAAAGGCTCAGCGTGGGGGCCGCAGGCGTGAGGAGGGCGCCGCCCGCCACGACGAGAGGTCGCCTCCCCGGTCCGACGGGACGCCCGGCGCCACCGTGTTGTGCAAATGTAACCCATCACCCCCACGGCTCCTGACCTCAAAACTGGCAGCGCCCGGCGTGCGTGGGCCGATCGATTGATCTAAATAACATTATGATGTGATTAACATAAACGGCCCGTGGAGGGGCCCGGGCGGGGCCCCGACAGGCCGGACCACACAGCAGGCAGCGTCACGGCGGAGCGACGCCACGGATCAGAGAGTCAGAAAAATCCATCTGGAGAGTCTCCGCTGCGGCCAAATGTGCTTATGCAGATTATTATACATTCAGTCAGAGGAAACAACAGAAACTATAATCAGCTTCCAAAAAGTTATGACTGCGCAGATTCATTTCCTGTGTTTTCTGAGTAATATCCCAACATTTTTAAAAGACTTTCCTTTGAAATATCTTTTAATTTGTTGACAAGCACGCACACAATTCATCACGAGGACTTTCTAATAATTAATGATTTACTTGGAATCTTAAAGGTCTCTTCAGGAGACTGTTAGTTTGTAACTGTAACTGGTGAGTAAACAGACATAAGGGAACATGCTAACACTTTAGCTGTAAATCACATGCTAACACTTTAGCTGTAAATCACATGCTAACACTTTACCCATAGGTGAACAAGCTAACACTTGCTAACACTTTAACCATAAGACAACATGCTAACACTTACGCCGTAAAGCAACATGCTAACACTTACGGCGTAAAGCAACATGCTAACACTTACGCCGTAAAGCAACATGCTAACACTTACGCCGTGAAGCAACATGCTAACACTTACGCCGTAAAGCAACATGCTAACACTTACGCCTTAAAGCAACAAGCTAACACTTACGCCATAAAGCAACATGCTAACACTTACGCCGTCAAGCAACAAGCTAACACTTTAGCCGTAAAGCAACAAGCTAACACTTACGCCGTAAAGCAACATGCTAACACTTACGCCGTAAAGCAACAAGCTAACACTTTAGCCGTAAAGCAACATGCTAACACTTACGCCGTAAAGCAACATGCTAATATTTCAACTATAAGGGAGTATGGTTCAAGGATCATTTATCGTCATTCTGCAACAAAGGGTTGCACAACGAAATATAGTTGTGTGTGTGTGTGTTGAGTGTGTGTGTGTACATGTATAGATACTGTATATATATAAATATGTGTGTGAGTGTCTGTGTGTGTTCAGGTTCCTGACCGTTGGTCTGCAGAGTGCGGCGGCGGCGGCTCATTCATCATTGTGGTTGAACAGAGATGATTAATCTGCTGTTGGAGCCTCACAGCTGTGAGCAGAGACCCAGGGGGCGCTGTGGAGCTGCTGCTGCTGAGGGAGCTGTGTGTGTCTGTGTGTGTCTGTGTTTTTGCATACTGAATAAATGTGTATGTGTAGTATGAATATGTCATGACTGTGTGTGTCTCAGTGTGTGTAAACCTGTCCACATGTGTATACAGTTTCTGCCTGAGTGCTTGTGTGTGCGTGTGTGTGTGTGTGTGTGCACATGCTTGTGTGAGCTTCTAGCCTGTTAGCAGCCGGGCTCTGGTTGCTAATGTCTGTTGAAGGGATTATCATTATTTCAGTCTGAACCAAAGTGGTGCAGCAAAAATAATCATCACAATATTCAAACAAACAAATCTTGTGTTTGTGTTTGTGTGCAGTTTCTTGTGCTGTTTGTTTGTTCTGGTCACGTTCTGCATGTGACTGCTGACATATATGTGTCTGTGTGTATGAATACAGGCATGTGTGCTTGTGTATGTTTGTGTTGAACATCCCTCCACCTCTTCTAATCCAGGGACACGGAGCGGTGATTCTCCATCGCCTCCTAACTTCTAACGCTCGGGCCTCTTGGTTAGTCTACCGCACCAATCTGCTCATTGTACATTCATTTCATGGCAACCTCTGCCCGGCTGATGCAACGGCAGCAACCTATTGACACTGTGCGACTTCTTCAAAACCAGTTCAACTTGCAAAAAAGAGTGAGTCTGCGTTTTAGCTTTTCCTCCTTTCTTTTCTTTTCTCTTCCCATCTTCATCATGGAGCACCAGCAGCGAGTATGTCTAACTAGTTCTCATTGCTTCTATGTTGACTAATACACGGTGTTCATTAACATGAAGGAAAAATAACTTCTGCTCAACTGCATTGTTGATTACTTTTCGTATTCTGTCCCGGTTTGTTTTTGACGCATCACAAATGAATTCAGTTTGGAGGAAAACCAGAGGTCAACGTTGACGTATTTGCATCTGAAACTTAAAGAACATAAGTCATATGTTTTATTAAACCTAACCGAGTAGTTTCATCCTGTTGTTGTTTAGTTGTCTTATAATTAACAGCTTTAACCATGTGCTGGAAACAGTGACGGTAGTCTGAGAGCAAATACGTTTCCCTTGAAATGTAATGTTGTTGTATTGGAACGTTATTTTAAAGGTCGGTCTAAATGAATATTTACAACTTGTATGGCAGAATGATTAAACCCACGAATCACGATGATGATTAATCATAAGATGTTGTTTCTACATATCTGAGAATGATAATAACATGTGGAAACGCAGAGAATGCTGTTTGAATGCACGAGTCGCTCCACTTTCCAAACGTTGGGCCCTTTAGTGTGTGTGTGTGTTCTCTGAGTGTGTGTGTGTGTGTTCTCTGAGTGTGTGTGTGTGTGTGTTCTCATAGTGTGTGTGTGTGTGTGTGTTCTCATAGTGTGTGTGTGTGTGTGTGTTCTCTGAGTGTGTGTGTGTGTGTGTGTGTTCTCAGAGTGTGTGTGTGTGTTCTCATAGTGTGTGTGTGTGTGTTCTCAGAGTGTGTGTGTGTGTGTGTTCTCATAGTGTGTGTGTGTGTGTTCTCAGAGTGTGTGTGTGTGTGTTCTCAGAGTGTGTGTGTGTGTGTGTGTTCTCATAGTGTGTGTGTGTGTGTTCTCAGAGTGTGTGTGTGTGTTCTCATAGTGTGTGTGTGTGTGTTCTCAGAGTGTGTGTGTGTGTGTTTGTGTTCTCAGAGGGTGTGTGTGTGTGTGTGTGTGTTCTCAGAGTGTGTGTGTGTGTGTGTTTGTGTTCTCAGAGGGTGTGTGTGTGTGTGTGTTCTCAGAGTGTGTGTGTGTGTGTGTGTGTTCTCAGAGGGTGTGTGTGTGTGTGTGTGTTCTCAAAGTGTGTGTGTGTGTGTTCTCATAGTGTGTGTGTGTGTTCTCAGAGTGTGTGTGCATGCTCATGTGTTTCTCTCAAGTGTTGGAGGTTTTTTTCCAGGAGTTTCCATCTTTACGATCGTCCTCGCCCCTCGTCGCCAGGCAGCACACACACACATGCCCCGTGGGCTTCTGGGTAGCGGTTGGTGGAGGCAGACCTGCAGCTCCACAGCCGTTAACGACGCAAATGGAGCAGAAAAGTAGTTGGAGGGGAACGGCCGCTCGGTCCTCAGCGTGGCATCACTTCCTTCCTTCCTTCCTCCCGCGTCAGCTCCCGGTCCACTTTAACGCTTTGCTTAGATGACACTCGAAGCGTTCCTCGTGGGTTTGTTTTGTTTCCATCGCTGACCTTTTGTGGGGAAAAGTCTTCATGGCGGTGGAGGAGCCGGCACCCAGGGTCTGGTTCAGTCCGCTCCGGGGAAGAAGAACTTCTTCTGAGTCAAACACGAATCAAAGAGGGAGAAGCTGCTTCTACATGTTGAATTGAGCCACATGAGTCATTCGTTATCCCGTTAGCAGCTCTGCGGATGGAAACGTCTCAATAATACTGGATGTACTACGATGAAATGTTCATCGCTCATGTTCAGGATGAATTGAAATAACTTTGCTGATCCTCTGACTTTACATCCAGCGCCATCGTCAGGTTCAACATTTTAAATGTGTCCAATGGTTTACCACCAAATACCTGCAGAACTAATGCTAATAAGCTAATGTTAGCATGCTAAGCTAAGATGGGCTATATGAGCAGTAGAGGCTCATATAGCGTGTGATGGGTGGTAAGTAGAAAGATTCTCATGTTGAGGTTGTTGACTTGTTCATGTCATCAAGTCAGTTGAAAGAGTCAAATTAAAGTGCACTGACAATAAAACACTTTTCTGGGTTCAAGCGAAGGGTCAACGACGACTTAGAAGTTTAATTCAATTTGAATACTTTATTTGTCCCAGACGGGGAAATTCAAGGCAAGAGAGTGTTAAACAGAAATACACAGACAATTCATTTACACATTAAAATCTAAAAGGTTGAGAAGACGCCAACTGAGGAGAAGGAGCAGCTTTTATAGACCGACAGGTGAACCAGACCAGCTGATCATCCTCTCAGCCAATCGTCTTCTGAGCTCCAACAGTAGATTTAAAGAAGCAGCTAAAGACGTTCTTGCAAGTTCAAAAGAGGTTTTATTTGATTTATTTCTGTCACATAGTGAACTGAGATTGTCTGTCTTTTGTTTCACCTGTCAGCCCATTTATATTGTTTATATTTTAAAGTTTTGTATATGTGTGTTTTTGATGTTTTATTGTTGGATTCAATGAAACTACTTTGTTTGCTCTATGAAGTGTAAATGCAAACATTGCTGATTAAATGTGTTGTTATACAGAAATGTTGGCGGTGGAATTCCTCACCAGGATTATGAACCACAGAAGTAATAAAACACATTTTTAAGAAATGTTTCGATATTCACTGAAGAAATGGAGCCAGAACTGTTCCTGTTTAGAAGAGGATAACACGTGTTTTTCTTTATCGTATTGAAGTATTGTAAACACATTATGTCGACCGCAGGACGAGCAGCTATTGTTGTTTTTTACAGCAGCTGATGTGGATCTAAATAAATAAACAAACGTGTGTTTTTTGTACCAAGGCAACGCCTTAATAAACAATAAACAATGAACGGGATTAAAACAGAGGGAGGAAAGTCACTCGGATATGTTACAGATCTTAACATCTTCAGAGTCAGTTTCTAAACGCCACATGAAACATGTGAATGTCTCTTCTTCTTCTTCTTCTTCTTCTTCTTCTTCTTCTTCTTCTTCTGTGGTATTCATGTGTTGGTGTGATCAGCCTCCACACTGTCAGAGCTGAAGAGAAGAAGAGGAGCTGCTTTATTATTCAGAAGCTAAATTAATGCATTCAAAGAGAGGAGCTGCAGCGCTGCGAGCTCTGAGGGTCAAACACATGCAAATATTAGCATGTTGGGATGCTCTTTAAACACTCCATCATGTGTGTGTGTGTGTTATATAACCGGGTGTGTTTGAATCTAATTAGCTCCCTACTTACAGTCTGATATCAGCTAATGAAGCAGCAGAGTGTCTGTCGGTGATGAATGGGAGGCGTCACCTTAAAACATGATAAATCGGACTCGGCCCCTCTGGACATCAAAAACACAACGCCGTCCGAGCGTGGGATCATGGGTAAATTAGACCTGCATGTCTCCCTCGGTGGGAGGGCGGGGTGAGGGAGGAGGGAGCCGTCGTGGGTGGAAGTTGTGTGTGGAAATCACAGGGGCCGAAAGGCACACTGAGCTGGAAATGTCAGGCCCCTGAAGAGGAGCCCCGTCTGACAGAGAGCTGAATAACACACAGAGAAGAAGAAGAAGAAGAGGAAGAGGAGCTCAGCCTCACTTTCATGTGGAGACACGAAGAGGAAAAAAACACACACACGAGGAAGTGGAAATATACAAATGATATGAGGAGGAAGAAGAACCTCGGCGCCGATTCACGAATGTTTCTACAGCCACTGACAACTGAGATTTATAAAACAGAATCCGGTGAACTTTTTAAATCTGATGAAATGAATTTCTCTGTGTGTTTCTTTGTGTTCTGTTCGGCACAAAATGGACGTAAAGTTTTCGATTGAGCGTTCGGGTCGTCGTGCAGCAGCAGTTGTGTCTGTTCTTCTGTCAGACTCGCAGCCTAATGACACAGAGCCAGACATTTAATGCACCTACCAAGACAGTGATTATCACCTCTGTAATCCTACAGTTCATTAGTCCCCCCTCCCCTCCCCCCCTCTCGTCTAATTAAGTTGGAGAAGTGCTGGGCCCCGGGGACCCTCCTCCTCCTCACTAATGCACACATTAACACTCAGCCTCTGTTGGACTTTAAGAAGGTGTGTGGAGGATCTGGTCTGTCTCCGGTCTTGTTCTGGGGGGGTGTGGGGGAGGGGGGGGTCTTGTTAGCGTTGGTTTTATGGGCGTATCGATCAGCAGTCGAGGTCAACGAGCAGACGGGATGTTTTTCCTAATTGTACTTTATGTTCCAGTTGTGGAAACGTTTTTTGGGGTTTTTTTTTATTTACAGAGACCCTGAATCTCGGAACCATGTTGCAGGTTAACAGGCTGTGTTTATTGTAGACTACAGTATAATAATAATAATAATAATAATACTGCTGCTGGTGTGGATACCGACTCCAGATGCAAACTACAGTTCAGACACATGTGAACCGCAGATTAATGACAGTTTAATGTTAACCATCACAGTGTAAATAAAGTTTTACTGACTCAGTAGAACATGTGTTTCTAGTCTCTGATCTCTGATCATGTTTCATTGTAAACAACCAATCAGTGTTCAAACCAACAGGAGGAGAGCTAGTAACGTTAGCAGCACCGCTAACGGCTAACCAACAGGAGGAGAGCTAGTAACGTTAGCAGCACCGCTAACGGCTAACCAACAGGAGGAGAGCTAGTAACGTTAGCAGCACCGCTAACGGCTAACCAACAGGAGGAGAGCTAGTAACGTTAGCAGCACCGCTAACGGCTAACCAACAGGAGGAGAGCTAGTAACGTCAGCAGCACCGCTAACGGCTAACCAACAGGAGGAGAGCTAGTAACGTTAGCAGCACCGCTAACGGCTAACCAACAGGAGGAGAGCTAGTAACGTTAGCAGCACCGCTAACGGCTAACCAACGGGAGGAGAGCTAGTAACGTTAGCAGCACCGCTAACGGCTAACCAACAGGAGGAGAGCTAGTAACGTTAGCAGCACCGCTAACGGCTAACCAACGGAGATTTCACTTCAGTTACATTATGATGCCTTCAGGCTCTGCTCAGTGAACATGAGTACTGGCTAAAGGTACATTATAACGTTATCATGATGTGTTCAAATGTCATCTGTAAAATGTAGTTTTAGTGATAAACTTGAATAAATCCAGTAGTTTGAAGTAGATGTTTTCACATGAATATAAAATAGATATTAGAGATGAATTATGAGCTGTTTACCTTCCTAACACAAGCTCTAAGCTCATTATTATACTTCATTAACAATAATTATGAAGAGATTTATTTTAATCAATAAAAATACAATGTATTATTTCATTATCATTTGAATTCTGTCTTTCCGACAGAGGAACGTGATCAGAGATCTCTAAAGGTTCTGTTTGCTCTCTCTTTTACTTTGTGATCAGATTAGCGATCCAATCCGAACCGTGAGTTCTATGATCCTTCTAGTAAACATGTTCATCCACGTTAAAGTTTATTTTTAACAACTTCTGTTATTGTCCGTCCTGCTGACAGGAGCAGCATCAACCAATTGTTCTTGCTCGACTTTCAGATTAGCATCCCACAAAATCATCTTGAGTCTGTAATCCACGTGATCATGAACCAGGAAGTATAAAGACCGCTGAAGATCATACAGAGCGGGTGGAATGGGTCCAACAAATCGGCGGTCTTTCATCCCATGATGGCTGTTAATGTCAACATTTAGTTATTTAGTTATTTCTAGTGACTTCCGTACTTCAGTAACAACACTTCAGTGGTTATTTCAACCCAAACTGATCTTTTCTGAAACCTAACTAAGTAGTTTTGTTGCCTAAACTTAACCAATGTCACGATCTTTTCCTCAACCTAAGTAGACAGAAGTTTGTTTTTTAAGAGACTCCATGAATGTAACGAGAGGAGATCGATACGTGTTGCTGGACTTTTGGACGATAACAAACGAACCGCTGTACGAGGAAACATCCGTGTATTTTTCACTTCAGTAACTTCTGCAGTTATTTGAACCCAAACGAAGATCTTTTCCGAAACCTAACTAAGTAGTTTAGCTGCCTGAACCTAACTGAGTTGTTTCCTGTGAAGACGGAAGTTTATTTTGAAAAGGCTTTGACACGTGTTGTTACACTTTCTTAGTAAAAGGAGTATTTTAAATCATAAGAAGAGTTGTATGAGGACACATTACAATGTTTCCTATCAAGCTCTGCTGCCAGAAGAAGAAGCCTGTCGCACCAACACCAGAGACAACAATAAGATCCTGTTGTGTTTTGTCTGGGCTCTTCTGAGATCTCACTCTGCAGACGGAGAGCTGAGGTCCAGTTAGACTGAAGCTCAAACATGAAAATGAATTATTGTTATTATTCCTGTATGTTTTGTGAATGCAGCGCACCGCGACCATGAAGACACACAAGGGGGGGGGGGGGGGGGGGGGCTACATAGAGAGAAGGGAAGAGGACGGTTTCCATCAGGTCATGTCTGGACCCCCGAGCAGCACACACACACACACACACACACACACACACACACACACACAGTGGAATCTGTAAACATTATGAGAGAAGTCGACTCTCCTGCTGCCTCTGAGGACTCGCTGCTTCATGCATAATGCAGACTCAGAGTTTGACCGCTGGCCTGCAGCTGATTGGCCGTCTCGGGGTCGAGGGTGGGGTGGGGGGGCGGGGGGGCGTGGTGGAGGTGAACGGTCCATCTCCAGCAGCCTGGAGACCCAACACACACACACACACACACACACACAGAGACAGATCGATGCAGGTGGACTGAGGTGCTGCAGGATTATCTGACCACATCGACTTGGTTTTACTTTCTCTGTCCACATGAGAACGAAGATGAACAGATAAGAAACCTCAAATCTCTGTTTGTTGGTTTCTCTCAATCAGGAACAACAGACCCTTTTACAGCCGACATCGTCATATAAATGTGAGCGCATGTTGGAAACAGACAGTGTCGTTTGACATCCAGACGAGTCGACAAGCTTTAAATATTGAATTAAAACTGTTAACAGCATCAAAACGTCTGCTTGTTGCGTGTTTGGTTTGTCAGAATCGGTTGTCAGCTCCACAGAGTTCAGGATCACGAGCGTTTCAAAGCAACAGGTGTGAAACCAAATAACATGGTCACTCGTCACAACGGAACATCTCTGTCTGCAAGCTGTTAAACTGGTCCACTACCATTGTCTACTTTAAACGTGAATGAAGTGAAGCCTGTGAGTCTCTTCATGTGCCTGACGTTCTGTTCATGATCATCTGGTGCCTTGTGGCTCCTGATGTCTCTCTGGTGGAACGTTGCACGCTGGCTTTCTCCACCAGACACACGTCTCTAAATACTGATGCGTTCTACACACTCGCTCACAGCACACAGATCTGGAAAGTCACTTTAGTTTCGGTTGCATCCTCCATCTTTGGTGGTCAATGTTCTTACATAGCTTGGCGAGCTGTTGCCCTTCTGTTGCCACACTTAGGTCGTCGTCATTGTTTACAAACTGTATATTTACTCTGCATGAAGACCTCACAGAGACCGTACGAACCAACGACATCATGCCCGTTCATTTCACCCGTCTATCCTTTGAAGAGCAGAGAAACATTCCTCACAATCTGCATTCAGTTTCATATTTCTGTGTACGGATATGAAAGTGTTCCTGTTGGAGTCATCCTCTGGGGAGCGAGAGTTTCCCGCTTTAGTTTGTTTTTCATCATTGATTATGAAAAGATGCAAGTCCTGCTTTTTGTTGTCGCTCCCCCGAAAATAATTATGTTTCATGAATTTAACTTTATTGCTGCTACAAGGAATGCACTTTGGTGAGCTCACAGTGCACACAAGTCCTACAACACCACGTTAGAAAATATCCAAAATATTACAATACATGCACAGAAGACGGTTAGGAGTTGTGCCAAATCAGGGAGGGTTTTGTAAATTGAAGACATTTTGTGTTCTTTCTGTATTATTAATGAGACATTTCCTCATTGTTTTATTATGTATTTACCAGGATTCTCTGGACCTGGTGAAATAAACTTCATGTTCATGAATTTTAAATCTTTTTTTGCAAAGTATTAATACAATTTCTGACCTTGGAAATTGTAATTTGGCAAAAGAATCTGAACTAAAAGCAGAAATGAGTAAATGGTTCATGATTTATGACGTAGCAAATGAGCAATACACAAAACCTCAAGAGAGGAAGTTCAGATATTCAGGATGTTTATTTGATGTACTTTCTACATTTGTGGTTTCCATCAGTTTCACTGTTAAGATGTGATCAGATAAGAAAAGATAAAATAAGATGAACTGCAGCACAAAGTAGGAAACCAGTGGAAATAAACAAAATACAAGATTGTCAATAAGGTGCAAAAACCAACCGCACACAATCCCAGACTGATAAACAGGTTGATGGCATCAATATTACTGCTTTACAGTGAAAGTCAGCGGAGGAAGTCGTTCGCTCTGTTTTAAGCGGTTTTAAAACATGAAATAAAACCTCGTGTGTGTGTTCGGAGGCGTCTGACGAGCCGTTCAACTCGCTCTCATCTTCTCGTCCTCCAGTTTGCTTTGAAAACCAGCGCTGAGGTTTCTCTTTTTCCATCTTTAATGGAGACGTGCTCCATGATTTATTCAAATGACAAACCTCTCCTTTCTCTCCTTTTCCCTTTGCTGAGGTATTAGTCACTGGGTGCTAATGTCAGATTACTTTACTAGCCATTCTGCTCTTGATAAATGACTGAGACAGGCCGTAAAAAATAGATCAAAACCACTGGGATGAGAAAAGGGAGGAGGAGGAGGAGGAAGGAGCAGAGAGGCCGTTAAATCATTTCCCTCCGCCGCCCGACAGGCCTCGGAAAATGCCACCCATTATTCCAGTGCTACGGCTAATCAAAGCTTCCAGAGTGATTAGAGAGGAGACGCAGCAGCAGCAGCTCCTCCTTCCTCCACCTTAACAAGCCATTATCGCTGCGCTGCATCACAGGGCGCAGCGCGGGCGGATAACTGTGTTCTTACACCTTATATGTGGAATTAAGGAATTATTCTCAAGCAGCTGAGCAACAAAGAGCTGCTTCAGACATGTGACACGCGGAACAGGAAGTCAATTTAGGGTCAGAAGACAAATATCACTTTTGTTTGTATTGAATCACACAACATAACACAGAAATAAGTCAAAAGTTTTGGTTTGCAATTCAAATTTAGGAAAATGTTGCTCTCCAAGTCAGAATTATGAGACACTTTATTAGAATTTGCACTTTAAAAAGTCATAATTGTGAGATATTAAGTCGTGCTTTTTACCTTTTCTCACTTTAAGTCAACTTGATGTGATTCTAAGCACTGTTTTACCGTTATCATTTAAAAACAATTACTTTTTATTGTTCAATTTTTATTGGTAAAACGTGAAGTTTCAACGATGAGAAACGTAGTAAAATAAATTACTTTTATGTCAAAGCAATGGGTATTTGACAAACCCTCTATTCCATTATTAGTTTGCACTCAAAATTACGAGATACTCTGTCAAATATTAAACTTTGTAAGTCAAAATTGTGAGACATATTTTACTTTGTAAGCCAAGTAAGGTACGAAATGTCATGACTTTTTAAATGTCCTAATATTTAAACCTTTTTATCCTCTTGTTGTCACTTGGTATTAAAGCTTTAACCTCTTTTACAGCCACAATCGTAAAGACAACATCCTAAAGATTGATCTTTACTTCAAAGAAAGTTTGTCCTGAAGGTGGCGTTAGAGGAAATATCACAGGGTCATTAAAACATAAAGGGTTCAACCTCTGGAGAGCAGGAGGGAGATCAGAGATATTTCAGGACATTTTGAGCTTCTCAAAACAAACAAAGCATCATAAAAGGTTTATTCCTGAAACAGATTCACAAAATAGAATTATATTGCTTTTGTTTTCAAGCATGTGACGATATAATAAGACCAGTTTCTTTTGTTTTATTTTATTTTAGAACAAAAACAGTTGAATTATTTACAGCGTGGGTGGAGCAGAGCGACCTCTGCGCCGCGGTGACACTAAAGCTGAAGTAACTAAGTGAAGAACAGTGTTAGTGCATCAGAGTGTGAAGGAAACGATCAGCAGGCTGCTCAAAGAAGACATCTTCACAAGCTTCAGCTCAAGTCTTTCCTTATTTAAGTTTTGGAAGTAGTCACTTATTTATTTGTAAGTGCTTTGTGATTGCTGCACTCACTACATTTGCAATTATTGTTATGGAGCAATTTTATTAAAATTTTCTTCATGTTAAAGAACATTTTGTTACCTCAGATTTAAGTTTCTGCAAAATGACCTTTAACGTTCTGACCTGGTCGTAAAAAGTTCAAGTGTTGCATAAAAGCTTCATACAAGCATTCTATATATGTATCTATATAATATAAGTTTAATTAATTCAGTAAGTTAAGTTTGTTAAATTGTGTTGATCATTTTCAAAATATCATGTGAACAGTGACAATAACAACAGACGTGTAAATCACAGATGTCAGACTTTCCCAGAAGCATGTGAACGCATTGTGTCATCAGGAACAGCTGGGGAGGCGGAGCCTGTTCACACCTGTTCAGCAGGTGAGACACACCTGACACCTGTTGTTGTGACTCCCAGCACCATGGTAACATCTGACAAATGCAATACAAAATGATGACAGCTTGGAGAACATTAGAGTCCAACAGTTCACTTGTTTGCATGTGAGGTATGTGTGTGTGAGTGTTTGTGCATCAGATGAACTTTACCTTTATCAACACACACACGACAAACAATAGGCGACGACCCTTCCTTGTGAGGACCCTGAAAATACTGGCAAACCTGTATTGTGGGGACCCTAATAGTAGTAACACTCCTTCATTGTGTGGCGCCCCTAAAGTACTGACGAACCTCCATTGTGAAACTCTAAAAGTACGAAGGAACCTCAAGATCCCTCTTGTGGGGACCCTAAAAGTAGTGCTGAAGCTCCGTTGTGGGGACCTAGAGGAAAGTGACAAACCTCCTTTGTGGGGGCCCTCAAGAAAATGATCAACCATCATTGTGAGGACCCCAAAAGTACTAAGAAACCTCCCTTGTGAGGACCCTAAAGAAAGTGAAAGGTCATTGTGAGGACCCTCAATTAAAAGACAAACCTCCATTGTGGGGACCCTAAAAGTATCGATGGTCCTCCATTGTGCATCCAAAAGTAACGATTAAGCTCATTGACGGGGACCTAAAAGAAAGTAATCAACCGTCATTGTGAGGACCCTAAAAGTAATGATGAACCTCCTTTTGTGAGGACATTAAAGGAAGTGACAACTCTTCCTTGTGAGGACCCTAAAGAAAGTGGTAAACCTCCATTGTGGGGACCCTAAAACTAGTCGAACCTCCCTTGTGGGGACCCTAACATCTTCCCATTGAGATGCAGACCTATGTTCCCTAAATGGGAGGGATGGATGGATGGTTACAAATAAAAGCATCTTAAAACATACAGTAGGAAACATTTGACATTGACAGCACGGCAGCTTAAAGTGAAAAGGTGCTTGTGTATTCATTACACATTGCTCTATTGCACTAAGATTTATAGGAGTTCAGCAGCTTGATGGAGGCTGCTACAGACTTCAAGCGGTTGGTTTTGCACTCTGGCACACGGACGCTGAGTGACTGCAATGATTTCTGTTGCATGTTTCATTGCTGCTCTCTCTTACAGGCTCTGTCTGGGCTCAGAGTCTTTCTTCCCTGATACCTTTTAAAGCTTTTTTTTCTGCATTAATTGAACGGTTAAGTTGCTAAACAATGCTGTAGTTCCATATCTTATGATGCTCTGTGGAGTTATCCTCAATCGCCTGAGGAAGTAAAGAAAAAAAAGAGAAATTCACACAGCTTATCAATGTGTGTTTTCCTGCAAAGAAGGGCGTCTATGTGGACACCTCTGGGGACCATGAATGTATTCAGTTCATGTATAAGTGTTTGTTGAGATATTTCACTCTGAACCAAACTATCGAGCAGACAAACCTCCTCAGAGCTGCGAATGTGACTGAAAATCCAAATGTGAAAGAAGACGGGATATTTCAAGCTTTTAAAAAAATACATACTGGAGTGTAAAAGTGTAATATGTGTTAATTCGTGGTCATTTTTTGGTAAAATAAACCTTCACATTACGGCGTTAACGTGGCCTTGAACAGCCTTGTTATGGAGGTTCAGAGAGGAGAGATGTGCTGGGTCATTATCATGGGCAGCGATCTCTCAGAGATGAGAGAGTCGGCTCTCAGTTTCCCCTCGATGGCAATTAGACGAGTGTGATGGGATGAACTTCACTGTTTTAGCCACGAGCGAAAAACTCTGCTGTCAGGCTGCTGCTGACAACCGGAGGAGAGAGGAATCAAATAAATCTGCCGCTCGGCTCCACGTAATCCACTCTGAGAGGCTGCGGTGCTGAAGGAAGTATCCTCTTCTGCAGTACAAGTATCACAGACCACGACAGAATACAATACAAGATGAGCCTGATCATATTCTGTATTTATGATATTAAAAACACTTTAATGAGCCACACTGTTGCACTGACTGACATGTCCATTTATTACCCTGAACACATAAATTAACACAACTTGGTGTACAACTTTCAACAATGATTAAAAAGAAACATGGTATTAAGTAAAAGCACTAATATATATATAGCACTGTATACGTATTCTGTTACAGGTAAGAGCCTTGCATTCAAAATTACATTGAAGTAAAAGAATTACTTGTAAAATGCAGCATTTTCTGACGTTAGCAGATTTAGATAATGATGCATCACGAGATACAGAAAGAAAAAGAATAGAATAGCATATATTTTCTCTTTCAGTTCTACTGTATATAGTTAGTTTACATGACATGTTGGTGATACAGAAACAAAGTGATGACGCGTAACGACCTCCACCTCTGAACAGCGCATGATCGTAACGTGACGCCATGTGGGGAAATATTTAGGTTTAGGCAACGAAACTACTTTGGGTTGGGAAAGAAAACATCAGGTTTAGTTAATATAACTTCACGTAGGCGGCGTAATTAAACACTAATGAAGGTTGACTTTTGGTTTTAAACGCGACATGAAACAGTCTCTTGGGTGAAAGTCTGGGTTTGACTGTGACTTTGATCTGAACATATTTTCTGTTATTTGCGTGTCCATCATCACAAAGGATCCTGATTAACTTTCCACTGGCTTTGTTTCATCGTTTTACAGTATTTATTATGTGATACACTGTTAAAAGGTCATTGTATGTACTCCTGTAACATCAGGCTTCAAAAACAAGTAGAGATAGTGAAGAGTTTTAGTTTGACAGTCAGAATTAAAGGAGAATAGGAAGTGAAGTAAAACATTTATTAAGATTTTATTGGGTTATTGTTTTGTTACTCCAGCTGTGAGAAACAGTATTTGCAGTACTAGTTCTAGTACTAGGACTTTTATGGTAACAGAGTATTTATACAGTGTGGTACTAGTAGTTTACTAGTAGTAGTTTACTACTAGTACTTCTACTGTAGCAGACTATCTTTTACAGTGTGGTACTAGTACTTCTACTGTAGCAGACTATCTTTTACAGTGTGGTACTAGTACTTCCACTGTAGCAGACTATCTTTTACAGTGTGGTACTAGTACTTCCACTGTAGCAGACTATCTTTTACAGTGTGGTACTAGTACTTCCACTGTAGCAGACTATCTTTTACAGTGTGGTACTAGTATTTCTACTGTAGCAGACTATCTTTTACAGTGTGGTACTAGTACTTCCACTGTAGCAGACTATCTTTTACAGTGTGGTACTAGTACTTCTACTGTAGTAACAGACCTGGATACTTACCCTGTAAACTGAAGGCTGCGATAGGAAGAGATGGACTTTAAGTTTCCTCACAGCTCAGAGGAAACTCTCTCAGGCTGCAAACTGCCAACAAGTCGTTCATTATTTACGTCAGCTGAGGGAGCTGCTGCCAAAACACCAGCTGAGCCAGAAAGTTTCCAGTTCAGCTCAGTCGGGGATAATAGTGCTAATAATGAAGGACTGTCCCGCCGCTGTGGAAACATGGAGTCTGCTTCACATCCAGTCAATGAAATACTGGTGATTAAAAACACAAGATGTTTCTTTATGAAGTCATATTTATAATCATCAGTGATACAATTTAAGTTCTTGATGTTCATATAAACCTGATCCTGTTAGTTTGTGAAGCAGAAGAGAAGCAGTGTGAAGATGAACCGAGGTCTTCCTCACTGATGGTGAACAGGTGAGCGGTGTCGGGTCATCATGAGGACCAATCAAACACCTGAAGGCAGCTCACAGAGCGGATTTAGAAGATTTCAACCCAGACATTGAAAAAATAAATGAATAAATGAATGTATATATATATATATACATATATATTGATTTTTTTATTTAAGAAAATCATTTATTAAGGAAAAATAAGAGAATATAAAGATTACAATTGTAATGGCAAACTTATGTTCTTTATCTTAATGAAGAAACTATTAAATTTAATTGGCATTCCAATTTCAACAACGGAGTGAAGAGCATAACTGTCAAATACAATGTTCAGTGAGTCAGTGATTCAGTGATTCAGTGATTCAGTGAGTCAGTGCTTCAGTGATTCAGTGAGTCAGTGATTGAGTGAGTCAGTGATTGAGTGAGTCAGTGATTGAGTGAGTCAGTGATTGAGTGAGTCAGTGAGTCAGTGATTCAGTGAGTCAGTGATTGAGTGAGTCAGTGATTGAGTGAGTCAGTGATTGAGTGAGTCAGTGAGTCAGTGATTGAGTTAGTCAGTGATTCAGTGAGTCAGTGATTCAGTGATTCAGTGATTCAGTGAGTCAGTGCTTCAGTGATTCAGTGAGTCAGTGATTGAGTGAGTCAGTGATTGAGTGAGTCAGTCATTCAGTGATTCAGTGGTTCAGTGATTGAGTGAGTCAGTGATTGAGTGAGTCAGTCATTCAGTGATTCAGTGATTCAGTGAGTCAGTGATTCAGTGAGTCAGTGATTCAATGATTCAATGATTCAGTGATTCAGTGAGTCAGTGATTCAGTGAGTCAGTGAGTCAGTGATTCAGTGATTCAGTGATTCAGTGAGTCAGTGAGTCAGTGATTGAGTGATTCAGTGAGTCAGTGATTCAGTGGTTCAGTGATTCAGCTGTCGACAGCATCATGATAACAACACATTTCATTTGTTTGTAACCGTAGACGGACTTTTGTTCCGACAATAACTTGCGACATCTTAATGTGACTGAAAAGCTCTGACATGTAAAACTCCAGGATGTGTTTGAGTAATAAATAATCTGTGAAATGATCACGACTTGAGTGAACTTTCTATCAGTAAAAACCAGAACACGTCTCCGGCCTCTCACCTGGAACACACCGGACCAACAATGTGCTGATCAGACAAATGCGTTTGTGATGAATATGTTCGGACATGCGGCTCACCGTAACACCGCAATAAATAATCTGTGATGGAAAGCAACCAAGTACATTTACTCAAGTACTATTTAAGTACCATATTGAGGTATTTGTACTTTACTTGAGTACTTCTATTTCATGCTAAATTATGCTTCTTCTGCACACTGATGCTCGAGCTAACAGGTGAGCTGATACGCACGAAGGAACCGACAAAGGCAGAGAAGAAGAAGAATGCTGGATAGTGAACACTGCTAGATTAAAACATGTCTTTCAACAAATATGCTCGTGAGGATGGAAATACATACGACACGTTTTCTGCAGATTTTTTCAGACACGATCCCTGAAGTTCTTGCTGTGCTTTTATTTTGAAGTATCTGTTACAAGTACGGTAGCCTAAGAGCGCCTGGGTTTCCTTTTCTTCTCTTTTTAAGTTGAGTATATTCATTCTTTTTATTTGTATATTAATATACATTCTTTCATTGCATGACATACAATATATTGTGTATTTTGATGAAGTTTGTTTCACATCTATAATGTTTCTTTTGTTCCACAATAAGAACAGTTTTATAACTCGTATATGTGGCTGAATATTCGACTGGAACTGAAATGCTTCTTTTTTTTGGCAAAAAGTACAAAAAATAATCACAAAACATACAGAAGACTTCTGGAAAAGAGATGAATGTGTTATTTCAGATATTGTTGTTTCACCTAAAAGCAGAAAAGTAATAATTGATTTGCGCCTGAAAGCAGCGGCATCCTTGAGATGTTCAGAAGACGTCTGACATTAGTTCTGTTGTTGTTGTTTGTTTGTTTCTCCTCATCGGTTATCGATCAGCTGCAGAAAACTTGACAACCAGACGAATCCCGACAGACGGAGGCGAGATTTCAGGAAACAACCCGGAGACGACGGAATGAAACGCCGACGTTGATTTATTCATGTGATCGTATTCTTCTTCTTCTTCTGTTTATTTAAAAGCGTCTCTGATAGGACGACAGAGCGACTCGCTGTCTATTTCCTGTAATCTGATTCTCTTTTCAAACTCCTTTTTGAGTTTGAGATCTGGTTTCATGGTTTTGATGAACACTCCAGCTGCTTCCTGTTTCATCTGTCCTGCCCTTTAATTAATAAAAGAGTTAATAATGAAGGTGTTTTAACTTCTAGACATGACAACAGCAATTTATCAAACAGAAGAATGTGTGAGAGCAAGAAAAAACATTTCCCTGCTCTCTTGTTTTTCTACTTTAAAAGTGTTGAACATGAATATACCTGTAGCTGCTTAAAGCCACGTTATCTTCTGTGATAAACCATTTCTTAAATGTTTTAAAACAGATTGTACATGATGAATAAGAGAGGTTACTCAAAGGCAATCAATACATTTGCATTAACAGTAAAAGTACATTTTTCCATCAAAGTAAAATGTGTTTGTGAAATGATTTCTTTTCCAGCATTTGCATTTTATTTCATTTTAAATTGTCTTTTCGATCATATATATCAATATATCTGTCCAAAATATCATAGCAACAATACTTTGTGTTTCATTAACATGTTAGGCTTTAGTAAAAGCAAATAAAATACATGTTGCAATGATATACTTCTACACGCCACCAACAGACAAAATATTAATGGAACAATTCAACATTTTGGGAATCGTGTTTATTCTCTTCTGAGCCAGATGTTCACATTGGTCGGCTTCTACTCTGAAGGAATATGAAGCTACAGCCAGCAGCTGGTTAGCTTAGCTTAGCATTAGGTCTAGCCTGTACTTCTAAGAAGTATTCACATAACCAACATGTTTGAACACTTTTAATCCAGACAGAACATGTTAATAGGTGAGCTCTAGAACAGCTGGAAGGTGGATTGTGTTGTCTTTAGAAAGAGCCAGGCTAGCAGTTTCCCTCTGTTTCCAGTCTCTATGCTAAGCTAAGCTAACCAGCTTCATATATATATATACAAACATCTGACTCTCGGAGAGAAAGACAACAAGAGTGAAACGTGAATGTACTCCACTAATTTAAGTTTTATTTGCAGTAAATATTTGCTGTAAAGTAAAGATGTTTAATTAAAGGGCCAGTCCGCCTATAATGCAGCGGTTTATTTAAAACAGCCGGATTAACTCTGAGTTGATATTAAGTTTCTATTCTCCTGCAGATTCTCTGTTTTTCCACCCAAAGAAAAGTTGTTTATTGCAAAGATAATTAATAATTGTTTTTGTTTTGTGTTTGGGTATTTTGTCCTGGACTGTTTCATAATGTAAACAGGAAGTTGTCTAATTGGATCTGGCAAATTCTCTCCGTGATGGATTTCATCACCAACCAAAACAAAAAGAAGAAGATTCATTCGTGACAAGGAAACCGTCTGTCGGTGCTTTTTATTAATTGTCTCCTCCTAATTTAAGTGAGCAGGCTGTCATTAAAACGCTGAGACTCTCGTCCTGTACGAGCTTCTTTCACGACACAATTTATCTTTTTGGCTGCTTTAAGCCTCCAATTTGTAATGAGTTATTGGGCTGTTCCCCAATATTCCCCTGTGATTGAGCAGGAAGTATTCGGGACATGATTTATAGATGTTAATTGTGGTGTTCAAAAAAATGTTTTGCAATGGAGTACAGGAGGAGGAGGAGGAGAAAAAAGAGAAGAAGAAGGAGGAGGAGGAGGAGGAGGAGGAGGAGTGAGGTGCACATCTGGAGAAGTCATCATGACTGAAGCCAAGTTTCTGGTCCTGGGAGGGAAGTAAAAGCAGAGCTGAATGTGAACTAAGCTGCACCCTGGAGAGTACAAAATATTTTCCCCTGTCAGCTCG
Source organism: Ophthalmolycus amberensis (assembly GCA_024529925.1). Classification (NCBI taxonomy): domain Eukaryota; kingdom Metazoa; phylum Chordata; class Actinopteri; order Perciformes; family Zoarcidae; genus Ophthalmolycus; species Ophthalmolycus amberensis. The sequence goes on from JAFEUB010000377.1 coordinate 128,584, forward strand.
GCCCCGGGCCCCTCAGCTCGGCCCCGGGCCCCCTCCCAAATCCCACATGTGGCGACCTCTGTCGAACCCTGGTCCACATCGGATCCCGCTCTGCAGGAGCTCCGTGTGCTCGCTGCCCCAACAAGACGTATTTGTATTTGATATTAAAGCAGCATCAGGCGGGACATCCATCACTGAGAGTCGAAACATTTCAGAGAGGGGGGAGAGGGAAGTGTGTGTGTGTGGGGGGGGGGGGAGGATGTGAAAACAATATGTGTCTTCTCCCCAAAAGCTGAACCCACCTGCAGCTCCTCCGTCGCTCCCATCGAAGCAAAACTGAAGAGAAGTTCATGAAAATGAGTTAAAGTGCGTCCAGAGTAGCTAATGATCCCTCCCTCTCTCCTCACCCCCCCCCCTCTCTCCTCACCCCCCCCCCCCCCCCCTCTGACTCCATCAGGGAGTCCATCCATAACCTCACATGTTTCCACACAGTGCTGACACACGGAGAGCTTCGGCGTTTGATGACGACAGCGTTTTTTTAAAAACCTGGAGCAGTTTGGGAAACGTTCACTTTGGATTCTCTCAAAGAAAAAAACAGTTACTGCAGTGAAATATATGAAATATATATTTCTCTTCTTTTGCATAAAAATGGCAGCATGATATTTCCTAAAATACGCTTTATTAACCCTTAACCTCCAATAACACACCTGACCATGGACCCAACGACATGTGAGCATGAAGGAGGTTCATGAAGAGCTGCAGGTTTGTGTTTCCTGCAGAAACCTGTTGGGGGATAACTGAAGATCTGGCAACCGTCAAACTGTCTGTGTGATGAATGAAGAGCTGTTTGTGTTCTTGTTTTAAACTCTGAATCAAAGATGATATCTTCTCTGAGTAAAACAGTTTCATCCAATCATTTAAAAATGCAAAAAATCATAACTTTTACACATTAATTTAGTTCATATATCTTGTTGTTGAAGTGAAGATATTTCATCTCATGTTTGCATTATGACCCAGTCGATATAGATGTAATAGGTTTACTCAGAGTAAAGGATGAGAGTCTGATTTTAAAGAAAAGGTTTGTAATGAGTTTGTTTCATGAGTTTAATAAACACGTGAAAAATACAAAAACATTGTTTGAATTATAATCTATTCATTTATGAGTTAGTCATTTTGTTCTGACTATAAAATATTTGTATTGGCTGCTGAGTGGATTGTTGTAAACAAAGTTATTTGTATTGTATGAATTATTTTTGTGATTTATGGAGATAAAAAGCAGACAAACATCATTAATCTCCACGTTGCAGGAACAGACACTTTATGTTAAAGTATTACATTAAAGGGTGTTTTTAACGAATGTGCTTCACTGTCAGAGTTTTTCTAAAATGCTTTGAAATCCCTCAAACCAAGCAGATAATCGATTAACTAATAATATTTAATACAATATCCAGATTAAAAGAAGTGAAAACTAAGTAAGACATTTCGAACCATAGACACATGACTGACATATTTAAAAACACTAGAATATAAAATACTTTCACTGTAAACATCTCGTCTTGTTTAAGTTACTACTGCGTCCACAAAGTCTTATTTTCATAAAACAGGAACAAATAATCTGTCAGTTCGAGGCATTTATGTGTTTAACTTGGTTCCAATACAAAGATTGAAGACGAGTTTCATGATGTTAATGAGAAGATGTAATCAGGCTTCACGGCTCCTCTTCAACATACGTGTTGTTACACATACGTGTTGTTGCACATTCGTTTCATATGAACGTGTGATGAGGAGACAATGGACGACTGAATCCACCCGTCAGTGTATATCAACAGTCAGCAATCAGTCAATCAACGTTATATTACAGGATTCTACTGTTTCTACCTGTTTCTGTTTTCAGTTCTGTCGATCAAATCTATACACTTCAGATAAGATGAGATAAGATAAATAATCCTTTATTAGTGCCGCAGTGGGGACGAAGATATATGACTTAAGATCTTGAAAAGAACCTTACAAAACGTAGATTTTTTTCAGTGTACAACAAATGTACACGTAAACAGGAAGTCCATGTTCTGCTCGTCACAATAAAGTTCGGATTAAAGTACTGTGACTGTGTGTTTCACTTAATTGTTCTTTCTCTCGTCGTGTTCGAAGTATTTAAACATCACATTCAGGTTTCTATGTCAATTTGCATAAACTCACACGTGTTAGAGAGCTGCTGCCAGGGGACGCTCCCCCCCCCCCCCCACCCACCCCACCCCCACCCCGCCGCCATTCATGTTGCACTCCAAAGGATTGTGGGAAGCTTGAGGATGATAAATGTATACCCCCCCCCCCCCCACACACACACACACACACACACACACACACACACGTCCTCTTTCAGTTGGCACGACGCTCCTTGAAGGTTTTCTATAGAAATTACATTTCTTCTTCTTTTGTATTATATTTTCGAACACCATCACCTCCTCCCCCTCCTCCCCTCCTGTGGTCCCATCTCCCGCTCAGGTTAACCCCCCCCCCCCCCCCCCCCCCACTGTCCTCCCCTCTCTCTCTTATTCCTCTCAACATCTTTTAAGTTGTGGAGCAGAACAGATGGCAGAACATGTAGCTGACCTAAAACACATCCCTCCTGTGGGAGATGTTTCCAGCTCTCAATATGGCCGATCTTCCTCCTATAAGCGAGGATCAGATCGGAGATGGCCGACTGGGTGGGGAAGATGAGGAGGAGGACGAGGAGGAGGATGAGGACGAGGAGGACGAGGAGGACGAGGAGGACGAGGAGGACGAGGAGGACGACGAGGAGGAGGAGGAGGAGGAGGAGGAGGAGGAGGAGGAGGAGGAGGAGGACGAGTGGACGAGACACAAACCCTAAAAACTGACGCAGAACTCCATCGGTGACATTTAGCAGCAAACTCTTCTCAGAAGTATAAATATCAGAGCAGGTGATCCGATGCTTTTGGCAGCAATTTATTTCTTGGCTCCGCTCCCCGTCCTCGGTCCCAGCGGTGGGGGGGGGGGGGGGGGGGGACTCCGACACAAAGCCGGCTCTGCTGTTTATTTTCTGTATCTACAGCGTTCAGTGCATATGGAGCCAGACCGTTAGCATCAAGTGTGATGTGTGGGGGGGGGGGGGGGGAGGGGAGGCAGGGCCGGAAACCGGGTCTCTCTTGGGCCCCGAAGCAGGAGGCTCCTCAAGAGCACTTTAAAACACTGCAGTGGTGTCTTTGATCACTCGTATAGTTACAAGTGTACTCTGTGTACTCTGTGTACTCTGTCTGTCGTTGTATATTGTACTGCTGTTCTGAGGGTACTTCGTGCTTTGGTCTATTCTTCTTCAACTCGTCTTCTTTCAGACGAGCAGAAAGAAAACATTTATTTTACTACTTTGTCTTTTTGCGTTTGTAGATTTCTCCTAAATTCACCAAACGTTACCGTTAGATAATGCCTCATTTGCATATTTAAGCATAATATTTCTGAAAAACGTGTAATACAAAAGATAATTGTCTTAATGTAACTCGTCAACTGGGGAAGTTTCATGGTTTCATGGTCTGACTCACCTGTTTCTAAAGCATTTGAATAAATATTTTTTTGAAACTGGTCCTCAACCCTGGCTTGAGGACCAGTTTTAGTTTTACTCCTCCAGCTCTTGTCCCTTTGCGGTCTTCATCGTTGATGATTACGTGGTTAACATTCAAATTCATTTCGTGGGATGTCTGCGAATTAAAGCAGCAATCATTTTCCGTCGGTAAAGCTACGAAACCTTCATGAGAGCGTGTTTCATTAAGTGTTCACGTCAATATATCACACAAAATGTCAAAAAGTAGATTTTTTAGAAACGATCGTTTGTTCCCACATTCGATTACATTCACATCTGAGATGTGTGACGCAGCATTAAAACACTCAGCTACAGCAGCTTGAGATCGTGCTGAAGTGCAGTACTTGAGTAAATGCACTTGAAGTGGATGAAAGGAAAGAAGGGGACATGAGGTCGATGGTGTCACCGTGGAGAGGTTGAGCACCTCGTCTGACAAGAGGCCAGCGTCTCTGCAGAAACCTCATCAGTGTGTTCGTTGTGTGCGTCGACCTCTTCACCCCTCAACGCCTCGCTAACTGAAAACAGGACGGAGGTAACGTCACCGAGATGTGACACAAACAAAGAGGGGCGGTGACGGAGGAGGAGGAGGAGGTGGAGGAGGAGGGGGAGGTGGAGGAGGAGGAGGAGGGGGAGGTGGAGGAGGAGGAGGAGGAGGAGGAGGTGGAGGAGGGGGAGGAGGAGGAGGGACAATCGAGCGCTGTGTGAATCCGCGTGGCGAGGAGGTGAACGGCGGGATTTACGACGTGGACGACGTCGCTTGGCAGCCGTGCCGGTGATTCCCGTCTGAGAGCGATGACGCAAACTCACCGTCAGTTTAGGGTCGAACTGAAGGAATGTGTGCAGAAAAGAATCTGATTTGGCAGAAAACGAAAGGTCTGAAAACAGTGAAAGTTTGGAGTCACCGCATCGAATCAGACTTCTTTAAGTTCATTTATTATTCTTATTATTGTCAAAAGCACTTATCTTTGCACCAGACCTGTTAAACAGAAAAATAGACCTTTTCTGGAATGCACTTAAAAGCTCGGTGTCAGCAGTTAGCAACGCATTCCTTCTGAAAGCAGATTTATTTTGGCCTCTTGCTTTTTTGACATAAAACAAACTACAGTCAAAATGAAAAGACTACTGTAAGCATGACTTATCTCAGAAAGAAAGGATCGCTCTGGATGTGAATTGATGCTCGATCCGTCCTTCTACTCCCACACCATCATGCTACATGCTACATGCTACATGCTACCAAAGGACCTGCAGAACCAATAATCTCTGGACTGGATCCTCAACAGAAGTTTCCAAATATATGAACTTCTTCATCAAACCTTTTCTATCCTTCATTCAAGATGCGACATGTTCTCAATGGAAGCGCTGCAGGAGTGAGTCCCAGAACCAGGAAGTGAGAAACTTCTAATTCAACTTGTGTCACATACTGACGCCTCGTCAGACCCGAACACGCTGGGAAGCCCAGAGCACCGGAAACACACGGTTAATAACGTCAATTCAAACAAAAGCACTTTAATTGAGTTTGGGCAACAAAAGCCAATCAGTCAGGTTTGAGGAAAAACTGAGTAAACTGAGTAAAACCTACTAAGAGACATGTTAAGAGAGAACAAAGATATAAAGTAAATACTGATATAAATACAAAGATATGAAGTAAATACTGATATAAATACAAAGATATGAAGTAAATACTGATATAAATACAAAGATATAAAGTAAATACTGATATAAATACAAAGATATAAAGTAAATACTGATATAAATACAAAGATATAAAGTAAATACTGATATAAATACAAAGATATAAAGTAAATACTGATATAAATACAAAGATATAAGTAAATACTGATATAAATACAAAGATATGAAGTAAATACTGATATAAATACAAAGATATGAAGTAAATACTGATATAAATACAAAGATATAAAGTAAATACTGATATAAATACAAAGATATAAAGTAAATACTGATATAAATACAAAGATATGAAGTAAATACTGATATAAATACAAAGATATGAAGTAAATACTGATATAAATACAAAGATATAAAGTAAATACTGATATAAATACAAAGATATAAAGTAAATACTGATATAAATACAAAGATATAAAGTAAATACTGATATAAATACAAAGATATGAAGTAAATACTGATATAAATACAAAGATATAAAGTAAATACTGATATAAATACAAAGATATAAAGTAAATACTGATATAAATACAAAGATATAAAGTAAATACTGATATAAATACAAAGATATAAAGTAAATACTGATATAAATACAAAGATATAAAGTAAATACTGATATAAATACAAAGATATAAAGTAAATACTGATATAAATACAAAGATATAAAGTAAATACTGATATAAATACAAAGATATAAAGTAAATACTGATATAAATACAAAGATATAAAGTAAATACTGATATAAATACAAAGATATAAAGTAAATACTGATATAAATACAAAGATATTAAGTAAATACTGATATAAATACAAAGATATAAAGTAAATACTGATATAAATACAAAGATATAAAGTAAATACTGATATAAATACAAAGATATGAAGTAAATACTGATATAAATACAAAGATATAAAGTAAATACTGATATAAATACAAAGATATAAAGTAAATACTGATATAAATACAAAGATATAAAGTAAATACTGATATAAATACAAAGATATAAAGTAAATACTGATATAAATACAAAGATATAAAGTAAATACTGATATAAATACAAAGATATAAAGTAAATACTGATATAAATACAAAGATATAAAGTAAATACTGATATAAATACAAAGATATAAAGTAAATACTGATATAAATACAAAGATATAAAGTAAATACTGATATAAATACAAAGATATGAAGTAAATACTGATATAAATACAAAGATATGAAGTAAATACTGATATAAATACAAAGATATAAAGTAAATACTGATATAAATACAAAGATATAAAGTAAATACTGATATAAATACAAAGATATAAAGTAAATACTGATATAAATACAAAGATATAAAGTAAATACTGATATAAATACAAAGATATAAAGTAAATACTGATATAAATACAAAGATATGAAGTAAATACTGATATAAATACAAAGATATGAAGTAAATACTGATATAAATACAAAGATATAAAGTAAATACTGATATAAATACAAAGATATAAAGTAAATACTGATATAAATACAAAGATATGAAGTAAATACTGATATAAATACAAAGATATGAAGTAAATACTGATATAAATACAAAGATATAAAGTAAATACTGATATAAATACAAAGATATAAAGTAAATACTGATATAAATACAAAGATATAAAGTAAATACTGATATAAATACAAAGATATGAAGTAAATACTGATATAAATACAAAGATATAAAGTAAATACTGATATAAATACAAAGATATAAAGTAAATACTGATATAAATACAAAGATATAAAGTAAATACTGATATAAATACAAAGATATAAAGTAAATACTGATATAAATACAAAGATATAAAGTAAATACTGATATAAATACAAAGATATAAAGTAAATACTGATATAAATACAAAGATATAAAGTAAATACTGATATAAATACAAAGATATAAAGTAAATACTGATATAAATACAAAGATATAAAGTAAATACTGATATAAATACAAAGATATAAAGTAAATACTGATATAAATACAAAGATATTAAGTAAATACTGATATAAATACAAAGATATAAAGTAAATACTGATATAAATACAAAGATATAAAGTAAATACTGATATAAATACAAAGATATGAAGTAAATACTGATATAAATACAAAGATATAAAGTAAATACTGATATAAATACAAAGATATAAAGTAAATACTGATATAAATACAAAGATATAAAGTAAATACTGATATAAATACAAAGATATAAAGTAAATACTGATATAAATACAAAGATATAAAGTAAATACTGATATAAATACAAAGATATAAAGTAAATACTGATATAAATACAAAGATATAAAGTAAATACTGATATAAATACAAAGATATAAAGTAAATACTGATATAAATACAAAGATATAAAGTAAATACTGATATAAATACAAAGATATTAAGTAAACACTGATATAAATACAAAGATATAAAGTAAATACTGATATAAATACAAAGATATAAAGTAAATACTGATATAAATACAAAGATATAAAGTAAATACTGATATAAATACAAAGATATAAAGTAAATAATGATATAAATACAAAGATATAAAGTAAATACTGATATAAATACAAAGATATAAAGTAAATACTGATATAAATACAAAGATATGAAGTAAATTCTGATATAAATACAAAGATATAAAGTAAATTCTGATATAAATACAAAGATATAAAGTAAATACTGATATAAATACAGATATAAAGTAAATACTGATATAAATACAAAGATATAAAGTAAATACTGATATAAATACAAAGATATAAAGTAAATACTGATATAAATACAAAGATATAAAGTAAATACTGATATAAATACAAAGATATAAAGTAAATACTGATATAAATACAAAGATATAAAGTAAATACTGATATAAATACAAAGATATAAAGTAAACACTGATATAAATACAAAGATATAAAGTAAATACTGATATAAATACAAAGATATAAAGTAAATACTGATATAAATACAAAGATATAAAGTAAATACTGATATAAATACAAAGATATAAAGTAAATACTGATATAAATACAAAGATATAAAGTAAATACTGATATAAATACAAAGATATAAAGTAAATAATGATATAAATACAAAGATATAAAGTAAATACTGATATAAATACAAAGATATAAAGTAAATACTGATATAAATACAAAGATATAAAGTAAATACTGATATAAATACAAAGATATAAAGTAAATACTGATATAAATACAAAGATATAAAGTAAATACTGATATAAATACAAAGATATAAAGTAAATACTGATATAAATACAAAGATATAAAGTAAATACTGATATAAATACAAAGATATAAAGTAAATACTGATATAAATACAAAGATATAAAGTAAATACTGATATAAATACAAAGATATAAAGTAAATACTGATATAAATACAAAGATATAAAGTAAATACTGATATAAATACAAAGATATAAAGTAAACACTGATATAAATACAAAGATATAAAGTAAATACTTATATAAATACAAAGATATAAAGTAAATACTGATATAAATACAAAGATATAAAGTAAACACTGATATAAATACAAAGATATAAAGTAAATAATGATATAAATACAAAGATATAAAGTAAATACTGATATAAATACAAAGATATAAAGTAAATACTGATATAAATACAAAGATATAAAGTAAATAATGATATAAATACAAAGATATAAAGTAAATACTGATATAAATACAAAGATATAAAGTAAATACTGATATAAATACAAAGATATGAAGTAAATTCTGATATAAATACAAAGATATGAAGTAAATTCTGATATAAATACAAAGATATAAAGTAAATACTGATATAAATACAAAGATATAAAGTAAATACTGATATAAATACAAAGATATAAAGTAAATACTGATATAAATACAAAGATATTAAGTAAATTCTGATATAAATACAAAGATATAAAGTAAATACTGATATAAATACAAAGATATAAAGTAAATACTGATATAAATACAAAGATATAAAGTAAATACTGATATAAATACAAAGATATGAAGTAAATACTGATATAAATACAAAGATATGAAGTAAATACTGATATAAATACAAAGATATAAAGTAAATACTGATATAAATACAAAGATATAAAGTAAATACTGATATAAATACAAAGATATAAAGTAAATACTGATATAAATACAAAGATATAAAGTAAATACTGATATAAATACAAAGATATAAAGTAAATACTGATATAAATACAAAGATATAAAGTAAATACTGATATAAATACAAAGATATAAAGTAAATACTGATATAAATACAAAGATATAAAGTAAATACTGATATAAATACAAAGATATGAAGTAAATTCTGATATAAATACAAAGATATAAAGTAAATTCTGATATAAATACAAAGATATAAAGTAAATTCTGATATAAATACAAAGATATAAAGTAAATACTGATATAAATACAGATATAAAGTAAATACTGATATAAATACAAAGATATAAAGTAAATACTGATATAAATACAAAGATATTAAGTAAATACTGATATAAATACAAAGATATAAAGTAAATACTGATATAAATACAAATATATAAAGTAAATACTGATATAAATACAAAGATATGAAGTAAATTCTGATATAAATACAAAGATATAAAGTAAATTCTGATATAAATACAAAGATATAAAGTAAATTCTGATATAAATACAAAGATATAAAGTAAATACTGATATAAATACAGATATAAAGTAAATACTGATATAAATACAAAGATATAAAGTAAATACTGATATAAATACAAAGATATAAAGTAAATACTGATATAAATACAAAGATATAAAGTAAATACTGATATAAATACAAAGATATAAAGTAAATACTGATATAAATACAAAGATATAAAGTAAATACTGATATAAATACAAAGATATAAAGTAAATACTGATATAAATACAAAGATATAAAGTAAATACTGATATAAATACAAAGATATAAAGTAAATTCTGATATAAATACAAAGATATAAAGTAAATACTGATATAAATACAGATATAAAGTAAATACTGATATAAATACAAAGATATAAAGTAAATACTGATATAAATACAAAGATATAAAGTAAATTCTGATATAAATACAAAGATATAAAGTAAATTCTGATATAAATACAAAGATATAAAGTAAATACTGATATAAATACAGATATAAAGTAAATACTGATATAAATACAAAGATATAAAGTAAATACTGATATAAATACAAAGATATTAAGTAAATACTGATATAAATACAAAGATATAAAGTAAATACTGATATAAATACAAATATATAAAGTAAATACTGATATAAATACAAAGATATGAAGTAAATTCTGATATAAATACAAAGATATAAAGTAAATTCTGATATAAATACAAAGATATAAAGTAAATTCTGATATAAATACAAAGATATAAAGTAAATACTGATATAAATACAGATATAAAGTAAATACTGATATAAATACAAAGATATAAAGTAAATACTGATATAAATACAAAGATATAAAGTAAATACTGATATAAATACAAAGATATAAAGTAAATACTGATATAAATACAAAGATATAAAGTAAATACTGATATAAATACAAAGATATAAAGTAAATACTGATATAAATACAAAGATATAAAGTAAATACTGATATAAATACAAAGATATAAAGTAAATACTGATATAAATACAAAGATATAAAGTAAATACTGATATAAATACAAAGATATGAAGTAAATACTGATATAAATACAAAGATATAAAGTAAATACTGATATAAATACAAAGATATGAAGTAAATACTGATATAAATACAAAGATATAAAGTAAATACTGATATAAATACAAAGATATGAAGTAAATACTGATATAAATACAAATATATAAAGTAAATACTGATATAAATACAAAGATATAAAGTAAATACTGATATAAATACAAAGATATAAAGTAAATACTGATATAAATACAAAGATATAAAGTAAATACTGATATAAATACAAATATATAAAGTAAATACTGATATAAATACAAAGATATAAAGTAAATTCTGATATAAATACAAAGATATAAAGTAAATTCTGATATAAATACAAAGATATAAAGTAAATACTGATATAAATACAGATATAAAGTAAATACTGATATAAATACAAAGATATAAAGTAAATACTGATATAAATACAAAGATATAAAGTAAATACTGATATAAATACAAAGATATAAAGTAAATACTGATATAAATACAAAGATATAAAGTAAATACTGATATAAATACAAAGATATAAAGTAAATACTGATATAAATACAAAGATATAAAGTAAATACTGATATAAATACAAAGATATGAAGTAAATACTGATATAAATACAAAGATATAAAGTAAATACTGATATAAATACAAAGATATGAAGTAAATACTGATATAAATACAAAGATATAAAGTAAATACTGATATAAATACAAAGATATGAAGTAAATACTGATATAAATACAAATATATAAAGTAAATACTGATATAAATACAAAGATATAAAGTAAATACTGATATAAATACAAAGATATAAAGTAAATACTGATATAAATACAAATATATAAAGTAAATACTGATATAAATACAAAGATATAAAGTAAATTCTGATATAAATACAAAGATATAAAGTAAATTCTGATATAAATACAAAGATATAAAGTAAATACTGATATAAATACAGATATAAAGTAAATACTGATATAAATACAAAGATATAAAGTAAATACTGATATAAATACAAAGATATAAAGTAAATACTGATATAAATACAAAGATATAAAGTAAATACTGATATAAATACAAAGATATAAAGTAAACACTGATATAAATACAAAGATATAAAGTAAATAATGATATAAATACAAAGATATAAAGTAAATACTGATATAAATACAAAGATATAAAGTAAATACTGATATAAATACAAAGATATAAAGTAAATAATGATATAAATACAAAGATATAAAGTAAATACTGATATAAATACAAAGATATAAAGTAAATACTGATATAAATACAAAGATATGAAGTAAATTCTGATATAAATACAAAGATATGAAGTAAATTCTGATATAAATACAAAGATATAAAGTAAATACTGATATAAATACAAAGATATAAAGTAAATACTGATATAAATACAAAGATATAAAGTAAATACTGATATAAATACAAAGATATTAAGTAAATTCTGATATAAATACAAAGATATAAAGTAAATACTGATATAAATACAAAGATATAAAGTAAATACTGATATAAATACAAAGATATAAAGTAAATACTGATATAAATACAAAGATATAAAGTAAATACTGATATAAATACAAAGATATAAAGTAAATACTGATATAAATACAAAGATATAAAGTAAATACTGATATAAATACAAAGATATGAAGTAAATTCTGATATAAATACAAAGATATAAAGTAAATTCTGATATAAATACAAAGATATAAAGTAAATTCTGATATAAATACAAAGATATAAAGTAAATACTGATATAAATACAGATATAAAGTAAATACTGATATAAATACAAAGATATAAAGTAAATACTGATATAAATACAAAGATATTAAGTAAATACTGATATAAATACAAAGATATAAAGTAAATACTGATATAAATACAAATATATAAAGTAAATACTGATATAAATACAAAGATATGAAGTAAATTCTGATATAAATACAAAGATATAAAGTAAATTCTGATATAAATACAAAGATATAAAGTAAATTCTGATATAAATACAAAGATATAAAGTAAATACTGATATAAATACAGATATAAAGTAAATACTGATATAAATACAAAGATATAAAGTAAATACTGATATAAATACAAAGATATAAAGTAAATACTGATATAAATACAAAGATATAAAGTAAATACTGATATAAATACAAAGATATAAAGTAAATACTGATATAAATACAAAGATATGAAGTAAATACTGATATAAATACAAAGATATAAAGTAAATACTGATATAAATACAAAGATATGAAGTAAATACTGATATAAATACAAATATATAAAGTAAATACTGATATAAATACAAAGATATAAAGTAAATACTGATATAAATACAAAGATATAAAGTAAATACTGATATAAATACAAAGATATAAAGTAAATACTGATATAAATACAAATATATAAAGTAAATACTGATATAAATACAAAGATATAAAGTAAATTCTGATATAAATACAAAGATATAAAGTAAATTCTGATATAAATACAAAGATATAAAGTAAATACTGATATAAATACAGATATAAAGTAAATACTGATATAAATACAAAGATATAAAGTAAATACTGATATAAATACAAAGATATAAAGTAAATACTGATATAAATACAAAGATATAAAGTAAATACTGATATAAATACAAAGATATAAAGTAAATACTGATATAAATACAAAGATATAAAGTAAATACTGATATAAATACAAAGATATAAAGTAAATACTGATATAAATACAAAGATATGAAGTAAATACTGATATAAATACAAAGATATAAAGTAAATACTGATATAAATACAAAGATATGAAGTAAATACTGATATAAATACAAAGATATAAAGTAAATACTGATATAAATACAAAGATATGAAGTAAATACTGATATAAATACAAATATATAAAGTAAATACTGATATAAATACAAAGATATAAAGTAAATACTGATATAAATACAAAGATATAAAGTAAATACTGATATAAATACAAAGATATAAAGTAAATACTGATATAAATACAAATATATAAAGTAAATACTGATATAAATACAAAGATATAAAGTAAATTCTGATATAAATACAAAGATATAAAGTAAATTCTGATATAAATACAAAGATATAAAGTAAATACTGATATAAATACAGATATAAAGTAAATACTGATATAAATACAAAGATATAAAGTAAATACTGATATAAATACAAAGATATAAAGTAAATACTGATATAAATACAAAGATATAAAGTAAATACTGATATAAATACAAAGATATAAAGTAAACACTGATATAAATACAAAGATATAAAGTAAATAATGATATAAATACAAAGATATAAAGTAAATACTGATATAAATACAAAGATATAAAGTAAATACTGATATAAATACAAAGATATAAAGTAAATAATGATATAAATACAAAGATATAAAGTAAATACTGATATAAATACAAAGATATAAAGTAAATACTGATATAAATACAAAGATATGAAGTAAATTCTGATATAAATACAAAGATATGAAGTAAATTCTGATATAAATACAAAGATATAAAGTAAATACTGATATAAATACAAAGATATAAAGTAAATACTGATATAAATACAAAGATATAAAGTAAATACTGATATAAATACAAAGATATAAAGTAAATTCTGATATAAATACAAAGATATAAAGTAAATACTGATATAAATACAAAGATATAAAGTAAATACTGATATAAATACAAAGATATAAAGTAAATACTGATATAAATACAAAGATATGAAGTAAATACTGATATAAATACAAAGATATGAAGTAAATACTGATATAAATACAAAGATATAAAGTAAATACTGATATAAATACAAAGATATAAAGTAAATACTGATATAAATACAAAGATATAAAGTAAATACTGATATAAATACAAAGATATAAAGTAAATACTGATATAAATACAAAGATATAAAGTAAATACTGATATAAATACAAAGATATAAAGTAAATACTGATATAAATACAAAGATATAAAGTAAATACTGATATAAATACAAAGATATAAAGTAAATACTGATATAAATACAAAGATATGAAGTAAATTCTGATATAAATACAAAGATATAAAGTAAATTCTGATATAAATACAAAGATATAAAGTAAATTCTGATATAAATACAAAGATATAAAGTAAATACTGATATAAATACAGATATAAAGTAAATACTGATATAAATACAAAGATATAAAGTAAATACTGATATAAATACAAAGATATTAAGTAAATACTGATATAAATACAAAGATATAAAGTAAATACTGATATAAATACAAATATATAAAGTAAATACTGATATAAATACAAAGATATGAAGTAAATTCTGATATAAATACAAAGATATAAAGTAAATTCTGATATAAATACAAAGATATAAAGTAAATTCTGATATAAATACAAAGATATAAAGTAAATACTGATATAAATACAGATATAAAGTAAATACTGATATAAATACAAAGATATAAAGTAAATACTGATATAAATACAAAGATATAAAGTAAATACTGATATAAATACAAAGATATAAAGTAAATACTGATATAAATACAAAGATATAAAGTAAATACTGATATAAATACAAAGATATAAAGTAAATACTGATATAAATACAAAGATATAAAGTAAATACTGATATAAATACAAAGATATAAAGTAAATACTGATATAAATACAAAGATATAAAGTAAATTCTGATATAAATACAAAGATATAAAGTAAATACTGATATAAATACAGATATAAAGTAAATACTGATATAAATACAAAGATATAAAGTAAATACTGATATAAATACAAAGATATAAAGTAAATTCTGATATAAATACAAAGATATAAAGTAAATTCTGATATAAATACAAAGATATAAAGTAAATACTGATATAAATACAGATATAAAGTAAATACTGATATAAATACAAAGATATAAAGTAAATACTGATATAAATACAAAGATATTAAGTAAATACTGATATAAATACAAAGATATAAAGTAAATACTGATATAAATACAAATATATAAAGTAAATACTGATATAAATACAAAGATATGAAGTAAATTCTGATATAAATACAAAGATATAAAGTAAATTCTGATATAAATACAAAGATATAAAGTAAATTCTGATATAAATACAAAGATATAAAGTAAATACTGATATAAATACAGATATAAAGTAAATACTGATATAAATACAAAGATATAAAGTAAATACTGATATAAATACAAAGATATAAAGTAAATACTGATATA
>JAFEUB010000377.1:150000-222500 GCA_024529925.1 Ophthalmolycus amberensis
ATAAAGGTGTCCGCTGAGGTCAGAGAGTCTCTGGAGGGATTTATCTCACATCTCAATGTTCTGCACAAAAAGCATCTAACGTCCTGTAAAGTTATTGTTAATTGTTATTGATTGAGTCCTAAAAAATATATAAAAGTAATTGGAAAAAGTTTAATTATTTCAACCTTTTTTTTCTTGTTTCAAGTACTTTTGGGAATAGAGTAAAGAACATGTTACTTTATTTCATACAACTCATAAAACTAGTGACTTTCTTTCTGAAATGATCTGAGAAATAACCGATTTCAGAAAATATATTAAAAAAAGACGATCAGGAGACGTCTGCTCTGTTGCTACTAAAGTACAAGAGATGGAGAGAAGGACAAGTATAAATGCACTTAAAAGCACTCAGGGAAGAGGAGGTAGATGGAGGAGGAGGAGTAGAGGGAGTAGATGGAGGAGGAGGAGGAGGAGGAGGAGAGGGAGTAGATGGAGGAGGAGGAGGAGGAGGAGGAGGAGAGGGAGTAGATGGAGGAGGAGGAGGAGGAGAGGGAGTAGATGGAGGAGGAGAGGTAGGAGGAGGTGGCTGTTCATTACAGGTGATAAGTGCCCTCTGAGGATCCTGGATCCGGAGCCATGAGAGAGATCCAGCAGAGGGGGCTTCAGCCGGAGTCTTTATGGGGCCTCGTGGAGACCCTCATCCCTCAGCACCCTCTGGAGACCCGGGGCCGCTTGCAGGAACGGGCCCCCTGCCGCCAGTTCCACCGCCGCGGCCCCGAGAAACAAGCCAGCGGCGTGCCAATTAGACAAAGAGAATAAAATGGACTGCACAGAAATGTGACCCATAAATAACGCTCATGTCAGCTGTCGTGTTTTTACTCCGCTGAATTTTTATATCCCAATTTTTATCCGGCTGCTGAGTCTTAAATTGGTCGGAGCGAGAGGAGCCTTTGTTTGGAGAGAGGAGACGCCATTAGAGAAGTGACCCACTGCTCCACTGATGCCATTACTAACAGCATTGTTCTGGAGCTGCAGCTCGTAAATATTTAAAACACGTCACAAAGAGGCACTGTCTCAGTGCCGCCTCACAGCACGGGACCAGGGTTCAGTTCCCGGGCTGCACAGCTCTTCTGTGTGCCGTTTGCATGTTCTCCGTTAACGCATGTATGAATATGTATCTACAGTATCTGTGTTGGGATGTATGCATCATGTCTGTAACTAAGTGAATTAGCATAACTCAAATGTATTAATAAAGTATGTTAATATTGTATCATAAGACAGTCTTTATTCCTTTGTACGTTTCTGTAAGATATGTGACATGAATACGTATCAGCATCATATCACGCTTGTAGAAAGACACAATGCCAGGAGGTTCGACAAAGATGTGAATAATAACACAACAACACGCGCTTCACTTTCTGAAGCGGTTGTTGTGTTGAGGCTGACTTCAGGTTTCTCCTTTCAACACCGTGCAGACAAACTGCAGCTCTGCAGAGTTTCCCAAACTGTTTCTGGAGTTTGGGGCTCAGCTGTCTCGACATCGCTGCTGTTAACATGAATGTTGCTTTTCTGGCCAATTGTCCAACTTTGAAGCCAGAAAATCTCACAAGAGTCGATGTTTCCTGGAAAAACTCGGCCTTCAGCTGCACAAAAAGAAAGAAGAAGAAGAAGAAGAAGAAGAAGAAGAAGAAGAAGAAGAAGAAGAAGAAGAAGACATCCAGAGGTTCATGAAGAGAAATCAGCTGAAGAGACGTCACATCTGTCTGTCCACACATTAATCATTACTGACAGTAGAACTATATACACACTATCATGTGTTGATATACTTCAATATATATCAGACGATTACAATTCTACACTCTACATGAGCGGATGAATACAAAGTTAGTGACAGTGATGGTTTACTTCTATTCTTATTTGTTGAATATAGTTATTATTATTAATAATTATTATTATTTGTATTATTAATAATAATAATTATTGTTTTAATTTCTTATTATTTGTATTTGTTATTATTTATAATTATTTGTATTTATTATTACTATTTTCAGTATTCAATTATGTGTTTGTTTATTTTTGTATTCATTAAGAACATATGTATTTATGTATTCATTTATTAAATATTAGTACTTCTCGATGTCTGTCTTTGCGCTGCTGCTACAGCTGAGTCTCTCCTCTGGAGATCAGTGATAGTTTATATTATCTTACCTTAATAAATAAACAGCCGTGACTTAAAGGTTAAATGATTCAGTCATTGATTAATTATGTAAATCCATCAAGTCTGCAGAAACCTTTGAATAGACGGCAACATTCATAACTGCATTACAAAAATACCAACAAATGTAACATTTTTCACAACCTGGCAACCCAAAAATATGAAGCATCAGCACACGATGGATTACACGTCAATGAAGTGTTATAAACACGCAGGAGACGCTTAATTACTGATTCATAGATGAATGACAGAGAGGTGTGTTATGGATGGAGTCCTGCAGGGAAACTATAATTGGAACAACAGAAGAAGAAGAGCTGTAGTGACACATGACTAGTGGAGTAACAGTGTGAGTCGATCCCCCCCCCCCCCCCCCGGACAGATGTTAGAAACATTACGAAACACGAAGAGAAAAAAGAGCCAGTGTAAGTTTTCCACAAGAATGTTTTAATGGCGCTGCGTTAAGAGGAGAAATGTTGGACTGTTGGAGAAATTCAATTACAGCGTGATTGAGTGTTGACATTTCTGAGGCCGTAAGACAGGAAATTCATTAAAAGCAGCAGAGCAGCCTGGGAGGGAAACTCCAGCGGCTGTAAAAGAATCCGCCGGTCCGAGGTGATTATGGAACGGATCGCTGCTCGGGTCAGCCCGCCGCTCTCTCCGGCTCAGCCAATCCGGCGTGTTCAGAAGGCCCCCAGAACCACCCGCGCTCCCCGTATTGATTGAAAAGAACCCACCTGGGACTCGGACTCACATCTGCACGGAGGGGAGGGGAGGTGGAGGGTGGAGGAGGAAGAATGTGAGGCATTGATTCTGACACGCATGGTATTGTAATAAGCTAATCTGGGAGAGAAACAGTGCTGCAGAACAAGACCGGCCATTTGTGAGCAATTTATGACGACGTCTAATCATTACGGCGAGGTTAGGTCAACATCCAGCGGAGGAGGTCCCAACGTTTCACTTCTTCTTCTACTCACAGAATCCGTTTCTGTTCCAACTTCTTCTGGCGGTCGGAAACCAGAGTTTCTGTATCAGCGACAGATCGCACGGCCTTCGTGTGATGATTCACCAGTGGGTCTCAGTAGTTCTGCTGTTATTCATGTCCAGGTTTCTCTGCATTCACACGAGCTGCTGAATATTTCAAACATATTTCCCTTACTTATAAATATATGAACAAATATAAATTTGAAAATGGTCTTTCGTGACGCAGCCGACCTGTTGTCGAGGTTTGAAGTCATTCTGTTGCAGGAGACTATAAGTGGACGCAGTCATCGTGACGTCAGCCATTCGTTTGTGGACTGATGTTTTGAAACCTTGAGTTCGGCGACTTTGCCGTCGCCATCTTGGATTACGGCCGTCGCCATGTTGTTTTTTTGCAACCGATAAACAGAAGTGACCATATCTGGACTGAGGAGGAGTGACGTAGAGACGGCGTATACGTCTCTGGTAGAGACCTGTCAATCACTGTGTAGCCCCGCCCTAAAGCATCCCCTGCTTTATGGTCTGTGTGACTCTAAATGGACCATAATGTACTAAATGAACATCATGCTGTATTGAAGAAGACTTGAAACTAGAGATTGAGACATAAACTCATGTTTACAATGTTTACTGAGGTAATAAATCAAGAGAGAAGTAGAGTCATTTTCTCATAGACTTCTATACAACCAGAGGAGTCGCCCCCTGGTGGACACGAGAGAGAATGCAGCTTTAACACATGAAGCTTCTGCTTCACTCGACATACAAAATCAGTTGGAATGATTTCATTGGTCAAACATATATTTCCGTTGGTGGAAATCGGCTGAAATCGAGGTCAGTCCGAAGATACAGACCAGCACTGTGGAAGGTCATGAATTAGTGATCTATTGTCTTTGTGAACAATGACACCAATTGTCATGTCACTCAGGACGAAAACAATGCCGATGGAAAATCAATTAGGCTCCTATTTGTGTGCTCGACACAAATGAAATCCACCACGTGACTCAGCAATGCTTAGAAGTAGTGACCTAGTATTTACTAACGGGTCCAACAAACACAGCACACCGGTGTACGACGCCGCGAGTCCCAACGTGTTGTTGTGAAGTGTCCGAGCTCGTCAGAGCCCAACCATAACGTTCTGTCTTCCTGGAAAAAAAACATTGCAAGCAACACAAAAAAGAATCTAACCACAGATGCAGTTGATGAAACTTCCTGGAAAAAGGTCTTCTTACTGTGTTTTCAGAGCTTTCAGCTGCACCATGTGGACTTCATTCCTGATGACGACAGTGTTTTGTGTCTCGATAATAAACCTTCAGGATCAATCCTGGTTATTCTATACTATTCTGTTCATACTGTTTATAATAAATATATGGAAACCAGTCTGTTGTCTCCCAGGACAGGAAATACATGAGAATGTCGTGATTCATTCCAAAACTTCTAATAAAAAGAGTCAGAGGCCAGAAAATCTGGAGGAATTTGAACCTTTATATTTAACTGATCTGCGTCCAAATCAAAGCCCTCCTTCTCCTTCTTCTTAACGTCTAACCGCTACTGCAGTGTTTCTCACGACCTTTAGTGACTTCATGAATATGACATCCTCTGATGGCTTGTGTCTTCTAAACACACATGTGTGTAATTATTTAAAATATATCTTTTATTTGTTTCTAATCAGAGCTTCTCCTCTTCTGGTGTTCAGTTTCACTTCGTCACATTTTATTCAGTGTAGAATAAGAAAAACAAACAGAGAACCAGAGAGCTGAAGGGACCGAACATCTGCTGGAGCCACACAGCTGATCTGATGTCTTTTATTAATATATTTATTTAATCAATATAACATCTGTATTAAACGAACGCAGTGAATCAAAACACGCTGATCGCAGATTCACAACATTATTTAGAAAACGTCTCCCAAAGAGGCAACACGTGCCTCGTTACATGCTGCTGAAGTTTCTTTATATGAGGTGTGAATGAATGCGCTGAGATCAAAGATAAAAGAGAATGAACATCTCCTCACGACTCACTTTGACCTCTCTGCTTCCAGACAGGAAGCTGTCCGAGCGCTAAGCTGTCCCCGGGCGGAGGAGGACGACATCTGCGGCGTCCGGCACTCACAGATCCGTCCATAAAGACTTTAACGTCCTCGACCGCGACCGCCGCCCGGGCCGTTAACTTGTTTATAAATCGCCATCCTTCATCTCCTCCGTAACGGCACTCCGAGGGCCCGTTGGAGGGCGGCGCGGCGGTACCAGACCAGGACTGAACAGCTGAAGACTTTCTCAAACAAAGAATATCTTTTTTATGTCAAGTTTCAACTGAGAACTTGAAGCCCTATCAGCTTCCACCGCATTACAGCTCTGTGTTGTTGTACTTGTGCTTTTAACCGTTAACGTTGTGGTTTTCATAGAACCCTCAGAGTCCTGCAGCCATCTCCAGGTGATTAAACACCGTTTCTGAATAAATGATGCTTCTTCTCTCACTTCTGATGCCTTCCAGCTCAGAGAGGTCAGACTCCCAGCCCGGATTCACTCACAACTTTCAGGCAAAACAACAGAAACGTGAAGAAGCAGCCGAGAGAGCGAGAAATCCTCCACAAAGCGTGAATATTATTTGCTACCTGAGAGCGCTTTCAGTGGGGTTAAAACAAATCCCTGAAACCCGGAGCATCCCGGGGTAATGAAGCAGCTCATGAATATTCTGCGTGGGGATTTTTCGCAACAAGTCCACTTTTTCTTATTTTCTAATTGACGGAAAGTTCGGACGATTATTTATTTATCGCCGCGATTCCTCGGCGTTCCCTCCTGGGGACCAAGAGTGAAATAAAATAAGAGACGGTGTGTTGTGAGCGGAGGAGCCGGGCGGACGGAAAACCCCGAGACCTTGTAAAGATCTCTGCTAACAGATTTTCTACCGAGGATTTGTGAACTCCATCTCGGCTAATCACAATGGAGCCTATTAGTGCTTGACATTTTTATCCGGCAGCCAAAGACTTCACATCTCTGGATGCGGCGGCGGAGGGCTAGCGGTAGCGGACAGCTCAGTGTGGAGGCCGGGGGGGGGGGGGGGGTCGGTGCTCCTCCTGGGCCAACCTGCAATCCAATACCTGAGCCCCAGCGCCCCGGACGCATTGATTTCATGTCAGCCGCAGAAGTTTTCAGCCCGGGTTGAGGGCGAGGATTGGGGGGGGGGGCAAGAGGGATAAGGGGTGAGAGAAATCTTAATTAAGAGAGGGGGATTTACTCGACCTGGCTGCAGCTTCTTTGGGGATCCGCTCGATGAATCATGCGAAGGAGGGCGATGAAGAAGAGGAGGAGTGTGTTTCCCGCTGCAGATTAAACAGAGTGACAGGCCGAGCGCCGCCGTCTTTTTATGTTTTCCTCCCTCTCTCTCTCTCTCTCCCTCTCTCTCTCTCTCTCTCTCTCTCTCTCTCCCTCTCTCTCTCTCTCTCTCTCTCTCTCTCTCTCTCTCCCTCTCTCTCCCTCTCTCTCTCTCTCTCTCTCTCTCTCTCTCTCTCCCTCTCTCTCTCTCTCTCTCTCTCTCTCTCTCCCTCTCTCTCTCTCTCTCTCTCTCTCTCTCTCTCTCTCTCCCTCTCTCTTCCCTTACGAGGGGTGAAGGTGGGGCCTCGGGCAGATCTGCACTGCTGAACTCATTACAGAGTATTACCCGCTAAGAAAACACTTCGCCGCTCTAATTGCCCAATTTAGGACTGCAGGTGGTCGCGGCAGCCGGCAGTCACTCACACCTTCTTACGGTTTCTCTCTCGGCTTCCTCGCCCTTCGCCGTCGACCCGCGCGCCGCTCTAATAACAAACACATGACGCAGCTCGCAGACGGTGAGCTTTGAGCCGGTTTAAATCTTCATCGCGGACGCGATCAGACAGGAAGGAAGTGGTTCGTCACAGCTGACCGGGACTCATTTCTAACCGCTTTTAGATTTTTTTTTTATTTGACAAATGGTTAAACTACACAAACGGAAAATAAACACTTCTATTTCATTTAAAATGTAATTCCTGCAGAAACAACGAAGCAGTTTGATGCAGAAGGTGTGATTGACCCCCTCCAGGAGTTAAACAGCCTCACCGACTGCACAAACCAGCTGAACGCCTGCGGCACATCAGCTCAATCTCTTTGGCCTTCTTTTTGTCCCTGCTGGCCACCGTACTCTCTCTGCCCGTCTGTTCCACCTTCAAAAATCTGAGGCTTTAGACTCAAACTAAACCGGTAAACAGTGAGCAGCAGAGGCTGAGCTATCTATATATACACATATATATATACACACTATATATATACACACTATTATAAAGAAATATTAATAAAATATGTTTCAAGATTTAAGTACGGAAACAGCTGTAAGAGCAACATCAGTTTTTATTGTTTTTAAGAGGAAGCCAGAAAAGAACAGCTATTAATTTCACATTAAAAGCCTCGCAGGCAGGCTTTTAATGTGAAAGAACATCTGTTTTTTTGTTGAGGGTATAAAAACATTCAGGAGTGCATAAGAGTCGATTGAGCTGAATTGTGAGCTGCTGTCTGTTCTCTACAGGTAATTTCACCTCCTTCAATGTTTCTGTTCCCGGTTTTCATATCTAGGTGCTGCTACATGTTATTAATTATTGACCGGCTTTATCAGAGAATTTACAAAAACTGCACGTTTGAATTCATCTTTTATCTAAAGCGTTTCCTTTGATCCAACTGTTCGTAAAATACTTCAGCAGCAAGATATTAAAATATGATTTAATCTGCCGATTAGTTTCTCCTGGTTTTGAAATTGTGAAAATCGTGAAAATAGTGAAAATAGTAGGCGTCACAGTTACCAAGAGCCTGAAATGACACCTTCACAATATTATTAATACATTGACATTATTAGCATCATTACATCTGGAACCAGGAAAGAGTTTTTACAGGAACTTGTAAAGTAACTAAAGCTGACAAATAACAGAAAGTTGGACGGAAACAAAGAGTTGCATGAAAGTAAAATGCTAAAGTACAAGTACCTCAAGTTTGTACTTAAATACTTGAGTAAATGTACTAAATTTAATCCACCACAGCAGTCTGCACGGCATTATGTCATGTTTCAGATTGTTAGATTTTATGCAACAATAAAGGAAGTGAAGTAGAAAGTGGCACGAAAGGAAAACACTACAAGTACTTAAAGTTTGTACTGTGTGATATTTCAGCCTGAAGTCAGGTTGTGAAGAGAGGAATAATATTCGCGTTGACTGGAGCATCTCTCGGTAATATTAAAGCCAGTGGTGGTTCCTGGTATCAGAGACCTGGAACCAGAGTTGTGCCAGGTCCTCATGAATGGCTGCTCTGTATTCAGCAGCGTTACGGGCTCGTTCAGGTCCACTGCATCCTGGATCAGGTCTAACGGTCCTCGGGTCACGTTCGGATCCAGAAGTCTTGGATCAGTGGAGACGTCGTGTGTTAAACCCACACGCACCACCAGAGGCACAATTAGCTCGTCGGGCTAAAGCAGTTTAGGCTTTTAATCCGGCGGGTCCACGGTGATGTCACTTCCTGCTGTCTGAAAGGAGGTGTGTTTGAAGTCCTCAGGGAGGAACAGGAAGCCTCGTCCGGGGGTCAGAGCACAAACTGGTGTTTAAGGGTTTAACTGGTTCCTGTGAAACCACGTGAACTGGAAACACTGAGTGAGTGTTTTGCAGAGGAAATAAAGCTTCACACAACAGAACAGTGTTGCTCTTTGGTTTCTTTTGTTCTTCTGGCTCCTTTGTCCGGTGATGCGGAGGTTCACTTTCACACTGTGACCTGAAGGATTTATCTTCTATCTTTAACCAGCGCAGACTTTCATAAGATACGCTTCTGTGAAACGTCAAAAACAAACATCATAGAACACATTTCCCTCAAAATGTAATCGTCAATGCACATCAGTCTCAGGAGAACTTGATATCTGAGAAATATAACGTCCATCGCATAACGTTAACGTTCGCTAACGCATTTGGAATTCATTAGTTGACTTCTCATCATAAAATAGTTCTACTCCTCTCCAGATGTTCTTTGTCTTTATGATCTTTGCTTTGTTTGTCACTATGTCGTCAGACAAAATAGATCCATATGTACGTCCATTGTGCGGCGATATGAATAATAGAATCACTGTGACAACTTCTGAGAAAATCTATTGATTGCATCAGTAAAAGTCATTCATGTATTGGTTGGCTTGTATTTACTCATATTCTAAATTAGCAGAAATTGAACCAATTGCAAAACGAAATGCAAAATACTGAAGTCTTGTGTTCAGTTCATGGAGATGGATGGGTTTTAATTTTTTTAATTGAGGTTTCATTTATTTGCACAAATTAGTTGTTTGGTCAAAAAAGACCTTGAAGAATTTACAGAAAATAGAAATAGAAAAACATTTTAAAACAGCAGATTAAAAACCTTTCATTGAAAGAGAAAGAGGTAAAACTCTGTTGCTTTTTGCTGAAATTGCCTCAAACTGCAACATTTATATGATAAATGTGTGCGTCATCTTGAAGCTCAAAAGTTACCAGACTGAGTTTCAGGCCTTGAGCGCAGAGACACCAGAGGAGCCGGCCCTCTTCACTGCACAGCAGTAAATCCTGAAAGGTGTGTCGACAGGTGACACCAGTGTTTATCGGCGGACGGACGGACGGACACGCGCACGCAGGCACGCACGCAGGCCCTGAAAGCCGATCCACCTGCTGAAGGGATGGGAGGAGTTATTACCGGCATAAACACACAGAGGGTCAGGTAGACGATGAAAGCCCACCGGTCGCTGTCCACGTGGATTTACAGCCGCGGCGCTTCTTCCATTAAAAGAACGCGAACGTGGTCTGAGAGCTACAGTGAGACGAGGATTTATGAAAGGAAATAGCTGCACTGTGTTCTTTTTCTGTTTTATTATATCTTCCAGGGGAAAGTGTCACGTTCCAGCGCTCGGTGGGAACTGGACGCAGCAAGACGACGACAACATCTGGATGTGATTTCAGAGCCATGGAAGTGAAATATGAAAAGTGAAGAGAGAGCCTGACCCTCCAGCAGCTGGAGGTTAAACTGTGACACACAAACATTTAAAGAGATTTAACCTCCGTGAGGACCAACGGTAACCCTTCATATGAAGTACAAGTACTCAAGTACTGTTCTAAAGTACTCAAGTACCGTTCTAAAGTACTCAAGTACTGTCCTAAAGTATTGAAGTACCGTTCTAAAGTACTCAAGTACTGTCCTAAAGTACTCAAGTACCGTCCTAAAGTACTCAAGTACTGTCCTAAAGTACTCAAGTACTGTTCTAAAGTACTCAAGTACCGTCCTAAAGTACTCAAGTACTGTCCTAAAGTACTCAAGTACTGTCCTAAAGTACTCAAGTACTGTTCTAAAGTACTCAAGTACCGTCCTAAAGTACTCAAGTACTGTCCTAAAGTACTCCAGTACCGTTCTAAAGTACTCAAGTACCGTCCTAAAGTACTCAAGTACTGTCCTAAAGTACTCAAGTACTGTCCTAAAGTACTCCAGTACCGTTCTAAAGTACTCAAGTACCGTCCTAAAGTACTCAAGTACTGTCCTAAAGTACTCAAGTACTGTCCTAAAGTACTCAAGTACCGTTCTAAAGTACTCAAGTACTGTCCTAAAGTACTCAAGTACCGTTCTAAAGTACTCAAGTACTGTCCTAAAGTACTCCAGTACCGTTCTAAAGTACTCAAGTACCGTCCTAAAGTACTCAAGTACTGTCCTAAAGTACTCAAGTACTGTCCTAAAGTACTCCAGTACCGTTCTAAAGTACTCAAGTACCGTCCTAAAGTACTCAAGTACTGTCCTAAAGTACTCAAGTACTGTCCTAAAGTACTCAAGTACTGTCCTAAAGTACTCAAGTACCGTCCTAAAGTACTCAAGTACTGTCCTAAAGTACTCAAGTACTGTCCTAAAGTACTCAAGTACCGTTCTAAAGTACTCAAGTACCGTCCTAAAGTACTCAAGTACTGTTCTAAAGTACTGTTTTTAGCTACTTGGACTTGAGTAGTTTCATTTTCTGCTACTTTTATTTGTACTCTACTACATCTCAGAGGGAAATATTGTACTTTTTACTAAATACAATCAATTAATCAGTGATTTGTATTATTATTGATTAAACTACCATCAGTATATAAAGTTAGTAAGATGAGCTCAAACTTTACCAGCTGCAACATTAAAGTGTTGAACACATGAATGCATTATTATTCATGCATAAAAGATATTTTGCATAATAAGTATATTTTGACGCCGATACATCAAGGAATCATTCAGAACATTTATGTCTTTGACGTTAACTTAAAGAATTGATCAGATTGTACTCAAGAGTCTCAAGAGAATAAAATGTTGGATCAGCTGTCACAACGGGCCCAGGTGTGTCCAAGCCCAGGTGTGTCCAAGCCCAGGTGTGTCCAAGCCCAGGTGTGTCCCAGGCCCAGGTGTGTCCAGGCCCAGGTGTGTCCAAGCCCAGGTGTGTCCCAGGCCCAGGTGTGTCCAGGCCCAGGTGTGTCCCAGCCCAGGTGTGTCCCATACCCATGGTGTGTCCAAGCCCAGATGTGTCCAAGCCCAGGTGTGTCCCAGGCCCAGGTGTGTCCCATACCCATGGTGTGTCCCAGGCCTAGGTCCAGGTGTTTCTCAGCCCATGCCCAGGTGTGTCCAATGCACCTACCCTCCCACTGGTCTGCAGCCCTGGAGACAGAAAGCATCAGCTGAGCAAACAAACAAAGAATAATTCAGTCAAATGAACGATGTATTCCTCTAAAATGTAAAAGAAAAATGTGATCACATACTATCTTTGTACCTTCAATATATTTCTTCCATCATTGTTACTTTGAATTATATTCATCTGTTTTTCTTTGTCTGAAAACACTAAATATTTGGAGCGTTTCTGATCTAAAACATAATTATAATACAACATGTCAGTCATTAAAAACCCATTTTTGCTGTAATGGTAATCACATGAACCTGTTCAGTTTTAATTTGCTTTCTGAAACATAATTAGTAAAAACCTTTGCTGCCCTCCTTTTGTCTTCACTCGCCTGGAGATGAACAGCAGCTCTCGGTGAAGTGGAGTAACACACACACACACACACCTATACACACACACACACACACACACACCCCTATACACACACACACACACACACCTATACACACACAAAGCTGAAATGAAAAAAAGGAAATATTGAGCAGCTGATGGAGGTTAACAGCTTCTCAGTGAGCGTGTTGTCGGTTTCCCCGCCTGTGTTTCATCATCGTGTTTGCGCTGTAGCTTTAATATCGACTGTCACCGGGGACACAGATATGTACCATCATCGTCTGAGGCGATGAAGAAACGAAGAACACAATAACATCAAAAGAAAACAAAGCGTTCGGCTCACTTTAGACCAAAAGAAAACCTGACACTTTACAGGAAAAGCAGCCGTGTTCATTTCCATAATAGATGTTGTTGAACCCCCCCGAGGTGTTCGGTCCCCGGTGAGAGACCCCCCCCGTCTGTGTTTCAATGTCTGAGAAGTTTCTGTTTTCTAGAAAATACAGCGTCTGATCGGATAAATCATGTTTCGGTCTGATTTGTTTTCATGGGTCCGAGGTTCCCTGAAGGCCCCGCGGAGTGTTTTCTCTGCCTGTTACGAATAACCGAGCTAATATTTTCAATATCCAGCCGCATGCAAGGCAAACATTTACAGACACATTTACATTTACGAGCTGAAAACCTCCACTCTGAGTCCGCATTCCTTCATGAACGTCTGTGATGTTGACATTATGTTACAGCCAGAGTTTAATGCCATTTACTGTCGACAAGATTCCTGAGGAGGTTCTAGGCGTCCTTGAGAGCGTTCCAAGGGCCCCTGGGAGGCATCCAGGAGGTGTGTGAGTGCCTTTAGGGGGTATATGGGGGTCTGAGGGCTTCAGGGTTGTCGAGGAAGTTCCAAGTTATTTAATTTCCCCAAATCATGTTTTATTTTTCAACCCGTTGTCACTCCCAATGCGTTAAATACCAACGCTTGGTCGGTGGTCCTCCAGGTCTGACACGATGAACGTTTGAGCTTCGTTTAAACTCGTAGCGTGAACGCCGAGCATGAAGGGAGCCGCTTATACTCCGAGCGCTGCATTATCCTCCCAAACACCAGAGGGCGTACAAACAAAATGAGCTGCGAGGAATCAAAGAGACGAATTATTCAATTCACTTGATTGTTCATATTGGTGATGAGAGACGAGACTGATCTGTGAAAGCCTCTTGACTTTACCAAAACACACGAGTGGACTGGCGTCATAGCTATTCGCCAGCCTTGAAAGGGTCTCTGAGGAGGTTGTGTGCCGGGGATCCTTGAGGATCCTTTGAGACTACAGGCTCACTAAGAGGGTTCTAGTGGTTCTTGAGGGGGGGTAAGAGAGTATCAAGAGCGTTAAGAGTCATTCAGGAGGTTTCTCCGGTCTGTGGGGACCATTCTAGGTATCGTTACAAGGGTTCATGTAGTCCCTGAGGACATTCCAGGAACCAAACCTCATGGAGGTTTAGAGGAAGTGAGTTTGTTGCATGATGAGGTTCCTGGGGGTTCAGAAATCAGGATATTCTTGTGGTCATTGAGAGGGTTATCAGATCCCTTGGGGGTTTTTAAAAGTCAGTGATACTCTTGAGGGGTTTTCAGAATTCTAGAGGAGGTTTCAAGGGTCCTTTTCGGATGCTGAAGAGGGTTTTGAGGATGTTCTAGGAGTCCTTGCGAGAGTGCTTATGTCCCCTGGATGTGCTCCAGGGGTCCTCGAGGAAGTGATCAGGGTTCTTCTTCTGTCGATCCAAAACTAACTGACAGAAGAACCTCAAACTGCAGAAGCAGAGAGATGTTTTCTCTGCGTGGACTCTGTTGGTCTTCCCTGCAGGGTTTCCTGTTCTCCGACTGCTGCCGGCTCTACATTAACTCCAGACTACACCTCAGAGACTCATGAGAACAACATTTTCACAACACAAAAAAAGAAAAAGGAAAAAGTCTTCTCTTTCTGGATGTTGTTCTTTAAAAGAAAACTCAAACTGCTGTCAGGGGTTCCTGCAGCGGAAAACTCTCAAAGGTCAGGGAATCCCTAAGGAACATGTGGGGGGGGGACCCCACCACAAGAACCGGGGTCACATGACGGGTCGACTCAGTCCTGCATATGTGGACGTTTGAGGAGGGGGGGGGGGGGGGGTTCAGAGGGAATTGAACCTTTAATCCTGGTTAATGCCTTGCTCTGTTCATGAACAGAACAGGATTCTAGGAAACATTAAACAATTACAAAAATAAAACGCCTTTAAAGGGAAACTACTCCCTTAAATTCTGCGTGAAAACTTCTTCCAAACACATTTAAAAAAAGAGATGTTGTCTTTTGTTTTAACCCGATACATTTTGGATCTTTGGACATAAAGTTCTGTGAGTTTAAAGAATAATTATGAAACGAAGCAGAAAACATTCACGTCTTAAAGTCAAAACCACACTAGTGTGAGAGTGTGTGTGTGTGTGTGTGTGTGTGTGTGTGTGTGTGTGTGTGTGTGTCAAGGGACGTGGTCTTACATTAACCCTGCTGTGAAGGTTGAGAGGAGGATGAAGAGGAAGAAGAAGAGGGTTGCTCCACCTCCTCACTGCAGCGATGGAGAGAAAGAGAACGAGAACTGGAGTGTGAATAAAAGGTCAGGCGTCCTGTGCTGTCAACACACACACACACACACACACACACTTTCTCACACACACACCCACACACACACAGTATAACAGTCGTCCTGAGAGGATTTGAGCGTGTGCAGAGATGTGATTGTGATTTTTCGGACTCCTGCATCAGATGCAGCAGCTGCAGCTCTGCAGTGTGTGAAGTCAGAGGAATATTTATCTTCAACTGTAAACATGGAAATGTATTTTAAAGACAAATACAGGAGTATAAGTCTTTTATTGGTTCGGGCAGGTGTCTTCAGGTGGTCAGCAAGGGTCCTTAAAGATGTTTTAAGAGTCTTTGGGGACATGCCAGGGGCCATTGAGGACATTCTATGTGCTCTATGTGGGGTTAATGAAAGTGTTGGGGACATTGCAAGGTTAAAAGGATGTTGTATGATGACTAAGACTCCTTGCAAGTGTTTCAGATATACTTGAGGACGTTTTTAAGGTCTTTGAGGACATGTCATGGGTTCATTGTGATCTTATATGATCACTGAGAGTCCTTGGAATCATTTCAGATATCCTTGAGGACAATTTAAGGGTCTTTCAGGAGATTCCATGGGCCATTTAGAACATTCTAGGTGCTCTTTAGAGGGTTCAAGGAGTATTTGAGGACTTTTCAGAGGTGCAAAAGGATGTCATATGATCACTGATGGTCCTTGTAGAGGTTTCAGACAAGCCTGGGGATTTTAAGGGTCTCTGAGTATTTTGTCTGGGTTTTTGAGGGGGTTCAAGGAGTCCTTGAGGACATTCCAGGGTTCCTTCAGAAGGGTCCAGTGTCACCAATGGTCCTTTAGAGGATTCTAGGTGTCCTTTAGAACGTTACGAGGGTCCGAGAGTAGGTGTTAAGGATTGTTTGAGAGCATGTAAGTGTTCTTTAGGGCGATTAAGGGGTCCTTGAGGACATTTAAGGGGTTCTATTTATATTTTATTGGTTCAATAGGACATTGTTTGATCACTAATGGTCTTTGCAGCGGTTTCAGCAAAGCTTGAAGATTTTAATCCGTTATCTGTGTTCTTTAGGGGGATCAAAGTGTCCTTGAGGACATTCCAGGGTTCCTTAGGAAGGTGCTAGCATCACATATGGTTTTGAGAAGGCTCCAGGTGCCCTTTAGGACATTCCAGGGGTCCTAGATGATATTTCCAGGGGTATTGAGGACATTCACTGTGTTCCTTGAGGACATTTCAAGTGTTGTATTGAAGATAATTGAGGACATTCTTTCGGGGTTCAAGGAGTCCTCGAGGACATTCCATGAGTCCTAGAAGGGTTTTGGGGGATATCCAGGGGTCCTTTGGGAGGTTCTAGGCCGCGTCCTTAAGGAGATAATAAGGAGATGTCCTGGAGGACATTCCAGGTAAAGCTGGGAGGTTCCAGTTCAATATTAACATTAAACATGTTTGTTTTGGATCTTGTGCTCAATCTGTTCTCTTTTGAAACACAACCTATATTTTAAATGTGACATTTCCATCATGTCTCAATCCTTAAAGATAAGAATAAATAAAGGTGAGCCGTCCCCCGGCTCTCAAACAAAGAAGCAAACGATTCATACGCCGGCTCTGCATGTCGTGAGTTAATTCTGCCGTGTTTGTTTTTAATATATATTGAAAGGTCTGTAATAATCCATAACTCAGAGCGGCCGTGTGTGTTTCCACCGCGAGACGACAGTAATCATGTCCTGTCTAAGTGGTTTACATGCACAGTGTGAGGATCATTATTACGTCCTATCATTGGAGCACCGCGAGGCCATTCTAATAATGGAAACATTAACTGAGCTGCAAACAATCTCTGAATCCATTAAGACTCTGCTGCACTAATTATTTCCCTCTGTGCTGCAACACTTGTGTGGCGGGATCATGTGATCGCTGTCTGTCAACACAACAGTTCTCTTTATCTTGTCTTTGTTTCACACGGAACATCTGTTCATTTAAAGCTTTCTACGTGTCCGATACGGACAAATACAGCTGAAGATAAACCAGGTTTACTTTCAGCAGGTTGATGTCTTTGTCTTTAGAAGCAGGAGAGGATTCTCCTCCTGAAGAGGGAAACCTGAGCAGGTGTGTCAGCTGATTGATTTCACCTGAGCGTCGTTGGGCTGAAGGAAACACCGTCATCGGACAAACTGACCCTCAAACAGTTTTTATATATTTCGTGTTCTTTGTTCTGAAGTCTGACTGACCAGAAGATTTATAAACGTGTTGATCTTCATATTAAAAACAATCTCCTTTCAACTCAATCTGATAAAACATAAACTTACAGAAACAAGTTCATTTCGCTTCTGTTATTTGAGTTGAAACTGTCGGTCACATGTTAAGGTTTGTTTGTTCACAATATTTCAGCCGTCTGGATTTTAATGAAATGTGTCTTAATAATGGTGATAAAACATTTTATATTCATGAAACATACAGAAACTCTAAGGAATCTAAGATTAACAAAATAAAGAAAA
Source organism: Ophthalmolycus amberensis (assembly GCA_024529925.1). NCBI lineage: Eukaryota > Metazoa > Chordata > Actinopteri > Perciformes > Zoarcidae > Ophthalmolycus > Ophthalmolycus amberensis. Next base: position 167,273 of record JAFEUB010000377.1, read on the forward strand.
TGTTTTGAAATTAATTCACAGAGAATTAAAATGGTACAAACAATAGATTCAGGTTTCTTATTAGTAAATGTTCACTTTTGATAATGAAATTATGTGCAATTCAACCACAACTTATCATTTAGGAAACCAGCTACATGTGTCGACAATAATATAAAAAGTTATTTTATGGAAGTTAATTAAAACATGAAAGTTATTCCCAAAAATTGAGAAGCTCCTGAAAAAGCCATCAAGAGAAACCTTGAGTTGTATTTTCCTGAGAACTACAAACACTGAACTGAAGGCTCAGTTTATGTAGATCACCGTCACTGAGTTTAAAGTTGTAGTTCGTGATACATTTGATACGTCCAGAAGATAATTCTGCCAGGTTTGTTCTTCGTTGGAGAACATTCGTGTAAATAAAGCAGATAACTGAAGTGTTCCCTTCAGATGTCGACGCCTCGCTCGGCTCTGAACATCAGCTCTGCGGCTCGTCGGCGTCCTGGCAGCGGCTTGAAGCCACACGGAGTCATGGGAACGCAGCGGAGCGGTGCAGGCAGCGGGCGGCAGGCTCGCCACATGAAATGAATCTCGGGGAAAAGAAATCTGGCAGAATTACCTCCCGAGTGTTTCTGATCCTGCAGCCAAATGAGGTTTAGAGTCAGAAAACTGGCAGGAAGTCTCCTTCTTCTGGTGACCAAACAGGGTGAGAACCAGTGGCGGCTGGTCAATAGAGGGCCATGGGGCATGGCCCCACCATGAGCCACACAAAAAAAAAGAAAAAAAAAAAAAAAATTATAATAATCATAAATTATACAAATTGTCAATATTTGTGTTTTTGAACTGTGGAATGTACCCAGTAATGTGTGTAAAATATGATATCTGCGCAAAATATATGCTTTTCCTGCTCGTCCTCTCCGCCTGTGTGCTCTCTGCTCGTGCTCTCTGTCTGTGTGCGCGACACTCTGAGAACGCGCAGCTTGGGGGGCTTGATCGTTTTTGCCCAAAAGAGACGGGTCTATGAAGCAGTTTAGCCAATTGCTGATTCAAGATATAAATGAGTGACATACAATTTAGCCAATCAGCGCCCTCAAATAGATTCAGCTTGGGGCTAGAACGATCAAGCCCCCCTCGCTGCGCGTTCTCGTCAGGAGAAGTCTCTACGCGCGAGCGCCAGCGCGAGCACTCCTCCTCCAAGACCCGTTTGAGAGGAGAACTTTGGCGGAGATTCTGCACGGACGGGGACGGATCCAGCACGGACAGTTACGGGAGTGAGGAGGTAAGGAAACATGAGAACACCAGGACACACATGGAGAACTCTGTCAAGCTACATATTCGGCAAAGTGAACATCTTTTCTTCTACATAGCCTCAGTCTCATCTGCTTAACTTGGTCATGGAGGCATCAACATGTAATAGAGATGTTAAATTAACAGTGAAAACTCATCATAGCTTAATTTAACATCAGTATTCATAATTACACTTCATGTTTACTTCTCCTGATCTTTACCTCCTATAACAAGGTCCATAGGGGCATCTCAATAAATAAACATGTTATATTATATTATATAAGTGTTATTTACTGATTGTTTTCGTGTTGGAATACATGTTAAATATTTAACTGCCAAGTAATAATGCGTGTTTGATACTTACATTTTTTTTGCATTAAATCATACTGGGATGTTTGCTGAAATTGATAGGATGGCCCTACCTAGAACATTTTCCACCAGCCGCCACTGGTGAGAACAGGAAGTTCACGCGGACGGAGCAGGAATCTGTGGAGGTCGAGGTATTTCTGCTTCAAATAGAAGGAGACTTCACCTCCTAAATACCTGACGAGCTGCTTTACACGCTCCTGACTTGTTTCACATGTTGTCACATGCTGCTGCTCAGATGTTCCGTCTCACGTGTTTGTCACATTATTGAAGTGGTTTTCAAATATTTCAGGCACAAAAAAATAATGTGCCGTAATTCATAGATATCCAACAAAAATAATTGCGTATGTTATCCACAAAATCATTAATGATGACGTATAAAGACCCCTAAATCACACACAGGGTCCAACAAACAGTGGTCTCTCAGCCAGGAGACCGCTGTTCGATCCCCACGTGAAACAAGAACTCAACGTTGATGTTTGTGTCACGTATAGCGTACTTCAGTAACGCCACTTCTGTAGTTATTTTAACTCAAATGTGATCTTTCCCCAAACCTAAAGCATAGTTTTGTTGCCTGACTGAACAGAATTTCCTGCAACGACAGAATTTTATTTTGAAAAGATATTTTCATGTAACGAGCAGAAACTGACATGTCTTTCTGGACTTTAGTAAGAAATCGCACGAAAACATGAGGAGTAACTTTTTAGGTGTTTTAATACTAAAACACCTGAAATGAATGTTTTTTACAAACCTGGATGTAACTTAGAGGTCGGATTTGTTCTTATGACATTTTGTTCTCTGAGCTCTCCTCCGTCAGTGAGTTAATGTGGAGAAGTTATTGATTGATGGATGATGTTTGTCCGGCGTTGATCTCCAGTCTGTCTTTAGCTCATTAGCATGCAGCGCTGATCGCAGCCGGACGCTCTGATTGGACATCTGTCAATAGAGGAATTAACGTGTCGGACAGGCCTCCCCTGGACGGAGGTTCGACAATCCTGCTGAGGACGCCCCCCCCCACCACCACACTGAGAGATTGACAACAGGATTAGAGACCCCTGAACCCCCCAGGTCTCTGAGAAAAACTCTGGCTTTAAGATTGACAGGTGAGACGAACACGAATATTCTAATGCTAAACAACGTTTTCTTCCTTTTCTTCTCCCGTCAGACCGTAGAACCACGTTCAGACGAATCAGTGCGGCATCGAGGAGGATTTGATCTCTTTTTCCAGAGAAAAATAAAAAGCATCACAAGCAGCACAGAAAAACGAGTCATGAAGAATGAAAAGAGTTGAGTTTGTGTTTGCAGTTATTTATTTCTAAAAGCTGCAAGAAGTAAAGAAAGAAATCTGACACCAAATAGACAAAAAAAACGATGTCCTGATTCAGGCTGGTCTCATCCAGCATCGAAAGCTAAACCTATAAAAAATGATGCACCGTAATTCGTAGATGTCCGAAATCAATTATTTAAACATTGATTTATTTGTCACGCTATATGTGTAATGTAGCTACGGCCCTTCTGTGGTTATTTTAACCCAAACAACGATCTTTTCTTAAACCTAACTAAGTAGTTTAGTTGTCTCAACCTAACTAAGTAGTTTAGTTGTCTCAACCTAACTAAGTAGTTTAGTTGTCTAAACCTAACTAAGTAGTTTAGTTGTCTCAACGTAACTAAGTAGTTTAGTTGTCTCAACCTAACTAAGTAGTTTAGTTGTCTAAACCTAACTAAGTAGTTTAGTTGTCTCAACGTAACTAAGTAGTTTAGTTGTCTCAACCTAACTAAGTAGTTTAGTTGTCTAAACCTAACTAAGTAGTTTAGTTGTCTCAACCTAACTAAGTAGTTTAGTTGTCTCAACCTAACTAAGTAGTTTAGTTGTCTAAACCTAACTAAGTAGTTTAGTTGTCTCAATGTAACTAAGTAGTTTCCTGTGAAGACGGAAGTTTATTTTGAAAAGACTGTATTCATGTAACAAGCGAGTTGCTGGATTGCTGTGGGAAAATGCACCAAAAAGGAGTAACTTATCGTAAGATATACAAACCGTTGTTTGATATGATTCCTGATTACATGCTTTATATCAGCAAACATTTACAGCTCCTCAGGTTGATCCACATCCAGAGGAGTCTGAGTCAGGAGGGTGAGGGAGAATCAATGGGGGAGTAAAGGGGGGGTCTGGTAGAGCATCAGGAACCCGAGCCAGAGGCTGCAGGGGGAGAAGCAGCTTCCAACACAAACCGAAGAGTCCAGCAGCGACTGAGAGGACCTGGACGTGGAGCCTGAAGAGGCAGCCAGTGTGGATTCCTGCTGCCGCGCCGCGATGTGTTTACGGTTCTGATCTGATGCAGGAACGTTTCCAGAACCACTTAAACACCGAGGGGATGCCAGAGTGCCCTCCAGCTGAATAACACGGCCGGCTCTCTGGCTGCTGACACATGAAAACAAGACTGGAATCTGATCCAGAGTCCTGGACGGCCTCCTCCTCCTCCTCCTCCTCTTAAGCTAACTCAGTGATTCCCCGGACGCCTCCTGTCAGATTGCTGGATGTTTAGAGACTCAGGTGAGGAATGAAAACCAGATCAGAGGAGTTAAAACCTGTGAACTAAAAATGAACTGAGAAACAAACTGTGTCAGGCTGTTCTCATACATTGTTCGTAGTTTCACCAAAGTAATGCATGATGATTAGTATGTAAACCAGGTCATCGTGAAGCAGGACAGCTGACGTCATGTGAAGTCTGTGAGGGGAGGAGGTCGGAGTGGATGAATGGGTCTAAAAATATGTGACTTTCACCCAGCGGACCGCTGTTAGTGTCAATGATGACTTGTGTGTTACGTAACTTCACCCCTGTAGTTATTTCAACCCAAAGATCTTTTCTTAAACCGAACTAAGTCGTTTTGTTGCCTGAACACTCAGAAGTCAGAAACAACAACACGCCGTAGATTCTTAAATAAAAGCTCATATTTAAATGATGGGATTCACTTTTACCAGAACTACAATTTTAGTCGCTTTTGATTTCTACGGAAGTCGAGGACGGTCACGCTAGCAATTATTTTGATAGCGCGAAATCACAAGTTAATTATTAGAAAACAAGATAACAACGAAAAGGTTGTTTCCTCTCATTCCTCAATCATTTTTATCAGAGATCAGGAATAAACAATGTCTGCATGCAGAGTTGTTTAAATTAGCTGATGCTAAAGTTGTAGTACACCCACATACTAGCACTCTATACTGACCACTATATAATAATACAAAAAGTATTTATGACAGTATGTTATTGTACCACAACTTGTGCGTCCGTCAGCTGATCAACTCAGTTCAGTACGTTTTATAGAAGTGTCTGTGCTCCTGTTAGTCAAAGTCAAAAACAAGACGTGGACTTTGTCGTACTTGGCGAGGGACGGAATACAAACATTCTGATTGGAACGTTTTGAGTCATCGTGTTTTTCATAAAAGTAGCAATTATCGTGTCCGACGCCCAAATCTGTTTGTTGTAGCACTTAACAAACAATCGCCTAAAAACAGGAGTGATGTGTAACTTCTTTGAGTGCACGAAGCTGCTTCCTGATATTTCACATTAAAAGCTCTCCAGGAAAGGGAAAGATCACATCCTTTGAGCAGACATGAGGCTTTTAATGTGAAACAAGAAACTTATTTGTGAATAAAATCAGTTCCTCATTGTGTGACATATTTCCCAATTAGGATTATTGATTATTGAGTTCACTCACACTTATTTCCTCCAACTCTTTCACATTAAAAGCCTTCGACAGTGTGCGAGTTCAACATTATCTTTCTATCTGATTCATTTTTGGATAAGAAAAGGAATACTTTTAAAACCAGTATTTAATATTGACCTGCCAGAGTCATATTCCTCAGCATGTCGAGAGCCTTTACACTAGCAGTTATGGAAATATATCGTTCATATAACATTTAATTACACAGCAAAATGAATAACAATTATAATAAAAGCATGTTTTTTGGTGGATAATCAAAAGAGGGTTTGTCTTCGTTGAGTAATTCAGACTCACGACCTCCAACATCTTGACTACGGCCCTGCAGGCAAGACTTTTACTGTGAAACATCTGGAGGAGGAAGTGTTAAGTGATAACAATATTGAACCAGATATTCCTCTCACTTAGACATTTTTCATCTTGTATCACAAAATCTGACATTTTTAGCTTTAAAAAGACGAGAAAAATAGCAAACAGACAGCTGCTCTAAATCTGACTGCTGATGATAAAAAACGTTTGACTATTAGCTGATTATTAGCTGATTATTAGCTGCGACTTGAGTGTCAGAATGTTAAATATTAAAGTGTTTGATTATGTTAAAGAGTGTCAGTCTTCCTGCTTTCAGACTCTTCAGTGAAAATCCTCTGAAGCTGATTGAACTCGCCAATGAAACATGAAAGAAAGAGGTCAACGCCTGTTTTCCTTTTAAATATTCACACTGATTATTGAGTGCTGAGACACACACACACACACACACACGTTTAAAATTCAACCAAGTCAACAGTCAACCATTTAGATTCAGGTCATTAGTTGCCCAAAATGTGCATCTCAATATGTGGGCCAACATTTATTAAGATTTTTTTTTGACAGCTGAACGACTGAATAATTCATTTTTTGTTGGAGGCACATTATTTATTTATTAATCAGCCTTAAATTTGGCCTCAGATCAGATTATCCGGCTGCCTGCCGACACCTTTTCCTCTCCGTCAGGTCGGAGCAGCAGCGTCGACATCAGCTGCTCATTATTTGATCCATTGATTTTTTGCAAATGGTGTTTTCCCCCAAATATCAGCCGCCCATTACACAGAATGAATTATAGATGGAGAAGATCTGCCGGGAAACAGAAGGCTGGACGTCCTTCGCTGCTCCAAAATAAAAAAATAAAAAATTTTTTAAAAAGACTTCCTCTTTCTTTCCCTTTCACAGTAAAACTATGAGCGAAAGTGTCCGGGAGATAAATCTGTCCGAACTCCAGCGAGCCGTGAAAAAGCACATTTCCAGCATAAAGAAATGACCTCATCGCTGTAAGGAGCTGAAAGTCTTGCATCACAACAAACTCCAGAAAAAGGGCCTAAAGCTAAAGTCTCTGCATAATTCATCAGAATATAAAGTTGATGTGTAAATAGTGTTTTCTTGTAGGAAGCAGATAATGAGGATGAATGAGCTGTTAATGTGCGGCAGAATAAACACGTTCAACAGAAACATCCTGAAGTAATAAAGTTTCATGAATCTACAAAGAGAAACACGTCACAGATGTGAAAATAGATTTCATTTCATCTGAACGCTGTATTTCATAATTGTTACACCACGCTGAGATCGGTTTCATCTTTAAGAAAGTCAAGAAGCACGAGAGTGTTTAACGTTTACACGTTGTACCTGTAAATACACGATACAACAAACCACACAAGTTACCTTCATGTATTTATCTTCATGTATTTATATTCATGTATTTATCTTCATGTATTTATATTCATGTATTTATCTTCATGTATTTATCTTCATGTATTTATATTCATGTATTTATATTCAGAACTTTATGTTCATCTCTTTGTTGTTAAATCGATCTTGAGTTCTGTTGTAAATTCACAATGTGTGTGAAATATTGGTATTCTATAAGTCGTTGCTGTAACATTGTTCTCGTGGTTCTTCGGGAGGTTTTCGTGGTGAGTGAGGGAATCATTGTGATCAATGAGGAGGTTCTCCGATGGTTCTATGTGAGAGGGTCAGGTTACATTGATGAGGTTCTAGGGGTCTCACATCTTTTTAGGTTCGAGTGTGTGTGTTGTGACAGGACGTTCTCAGGCAGGAGTTCACCGGGAGAAACCTCCGCTCCCTCAAACAGAAACCACAGATGGCTCGTTGGTCTTCAGCACTTCGAACATCTTCTAACATCCCGACTGCGGCTGCCGAGGTCACCGAGGCCTCGGCTCTGATGCAACCGGGCCCCCCACACATTGAGACATCATTCACCGTCACGACACCGTTATTACCACAAGCGCCACAGCGCTACCAGAGATACCACCAAGTTGCCGGTTGACTCCAGTGTATTACAGGCTGTGTTGTTATGCACTGAAATAAAAAGCTGTTCCTGATTAAATCTGCAGACGTTTTGTTGCTCAGCTTCCAGCTTCTTCCCATCCCATCTGTAAATGAATAAATAAAATGGAAAACTAAAATATATTAACGAGGAATATATGCAGTTACGTATATTTGGAAACATGTAGAAACAGAAAATGTGCTTGTGCAACATCAGTGTATTTAGAATAATATAAGTTATTCATGTAAATATAAAACTGTGGTTATAGTCGGGATGAGGGAAATCCACGGAAAAGCTAATGTGGAATCATTTTCATGTATCAAATATTGTTTTTTACTTGTGAATTAATGTGAATCAACTACCTTTGAATAACATTTGGGATGGAATGTGCAAGGTGTCCACACACTTTTGGCCACAAGGCCAATTTAATATTATTTTCTTACGAAATAAAAACAAAATGTATCAGAGCAGTTTAAGCATGTTTCAAACCTTAAGTCTGAGCTTTAATCAGGGTTCAACTGAGCGGCGCTGCTCACTGCTGGACTGGTCCAGACGTCTCCACGAACCCTCCACCGCCCAATTAACCAATTTCAGCAGGTCGGCCATCAGCGGCGTCCAGAAGATCACGGCTGACTAATCAGCTGATAAATCATCAAACCTTCAGAGAGACGCTGAAAATTGAGGTCATGTGAAGTTAACGTGGCGGAGGGAGGCCACATCACACACACAGTGCACTGCTGTGTTACCGCGGTGATGGGGGGCAGGATGGAGGCAGTCTGAGCCTCCTGCCAGGAGCACCTCCCGACAAAAACATCCGTCTCAGCAAATTGTTTAGTCTCATGTTTGGTCTTTTTTTTCATTCCCTGAAAACGAGCCAAAAAGCCAACAGGGCGACGTCGTCCCCTCATTACCAGAGCAGCACGTGTGAAACTCATGCTGTCACACGTGGAATGAACTCATTACAAACACATATTCAGTGTGCTTGTAATATTTCACATGTAAACATTACACACACTACTTGAATGTTAACACTATTTCTCAAGTGACAATATTATTTCACATTATATTTCATATATTCATATAAATGACATGTCTTTGTATCATGTTAATGTTTTCTCATATATGTGCGTTCATCACAACAATTCAAGTTTTCACACGTTAAATATACCTTCAAGCAAGAACAGTTCATGTGCATGTTTTATGTCGTATGTGGGAACACGTTAAACATGAACACTTACACATTACTTGAATGTTAATAATATTTCTCACCTCTTTATATCATCTTATCAGTGTTTTGGTGCATGTGATGAACTCCCACATGCTTCTGTTCTTCAGGTATTTAGCTTTTTATTCCTAAATAAATCCATTTATTCGTGTCTTTTTTCATTTTCCATCCTTGTGTTCAAAGCTGTGACAGCTGTTCACCAGAGCGTTGGCTGGAGACGTCATTCTGATTGGACGTCGTCAGCGGCTCGGTGACAGACTGACCTGTGGATCGATTCCTCACAGTGAAGCATGAAAACATCAACGACAGAACGAACTCTTTGCAGCAGCCTTGAAGCGCAGAGCCAGTGGTTGAGCCTTCGCTGCTCGTATCGTTCGGCTGAAGGGAAGCCGAACCCTCCGCTCTGGTTCTGATACACAACACCGCCCAGATGGCTGAGCGTGATTCCCGCTGTCTGACTCGATAGCTACCTGCGTCCATCGCTGCCCAAACGGCGCGGTGAAGAGTCCAGCGCTGTCCCCGCCGGGCCCGGCCAACAAAAACACCCGCTGAGGGTGTTCGGAGCGTTCCAGACCGCTCAGTGACGGAGAGTTTACACATGTGAGTGTCTGAAGGTGAACTTGGAGCAGGAATCTGTTGATTACTGTTGAACAGTTTGTAATCTTCTGCACGTATGAAGGGCTTGTTTTGTGCACGGAGAACAAAACGCAGAACGATGATGTTCAACCAGACGGACAACTGAGAGGCAAAGACCCCTCTGAGCAATAGTGGAATAAAATCAGAAAACTAATCACAAATCTGTTGGTTTTGTGTACAGATACGAATGTAACAACTTTTCTTTTCGGGACGACATTACGCTACAAAATTAAAGTTATGTTGATGCAACAAAACCATATATTTAGGTTTAGGAAGAACATAGTGTGGTTGGGTTATTTCTGAAAAAATAACTATTTCTGCGGCTTTGTGATGAACACAATGCATTTTTTCTCCTTTTTTTTGATAATTCGAGGGTTTCTCAGACAAAGATTTTTTTCATAAAAGAGCATTTAAAGTTACTGTGAGGAACTTTTAACTGGTCCTGAGCCAGTCTCAGTGTAGTCCTGATCCTCTATCAGACCTCCATCAGCACAGAGACCATCAGAGAGAAGATGGTCTGTTTCTATAGAGTTGTTCTTGATGCTCGTCATCGGAGCCACCGGGTCGGATTCTGGTGAAACCAGATGAACTCATGCAGGTTCACCAGAACCTCCTTCAGCTCAGACTCCAGCAGAGACCGGTCCACCGTGGACAGACCCAGATCCTCCAGCAGAGACCGGTCCACCGTGGACAGACCCAGATCCTCCAGCAGAGACCGGTCCACCTTGGACAGACCCAGATCCTCCAGCAGAGACCGGTCCACCGTGGACAGACCCAGATCCTCCAGCAGAGACCGGTCCACTGTGGACAGACCCAGATCCTCCAGCAGAGACCGGTCCACCGTGGACAGACCCAGATCCTCCAGCAGAGACCGGTCCACCGTGGACAGACCCAGATCCTCCAGCAGAGACCAGTCCACCGTGGACAGACCCAGATCCTCCAGCAGAGACCGGTCCACCGTGGACAGACCCAGATCCTCCAGCAGAGACCGGTCCACCGTGGACAGACCCAGATCCTCCAGCAGAGACCGGTCCACCGTGGACAGACCCAGATCCTCCAGCAGAGACCGGTCCACTGTGGACAGACCCAGATCCTCCAGCAGAGACTGGTCCACCGTGGACAGACCCAGATCCTCCAGCAGAGACCGGTCCACCGTGGACAGACCCAGATCCTCCAGCAGAGACCGGTCCACTGTGGACAGACCCGGATCCTCCAGCAGAGACCGGTCCACTGTGGACAGACCCGGATCCTCCAGCAGAGACCGGTCCACTGTGGACAGACCCACATCCTCCAGCAGAGACCGGTCCACTGTGGACAGACCCAGATCCTCCAGCAGAGACCGGTCCACTGTGGACAGACCCAAATCAGTAACTTTAAGTACGATTTGATTTACTTGTAATTGAGTATTTCTACATCGCAGTATTAGTACTAAGATCTGAGTACTTGCTCCTCCTCTGCAGACAGAAAACCTCTTATATTCGTCCATGCTACAAATAAATACGTCTCTATATAAGCTGCTGGCTAACCGGTAGATACTTTAGAAATGCCGACACAGGTTGTTTGTATATTAACAGGTTGACATATTCTGTTCACCGTCTGTGGCTGGAAGGTTGGCCGTGACGGTGGAGCTCAGCAGAGGTTTTCCGGTTCTTCCGTTACATTGAGTGGATGCCGTGATCCTGAACCTCAGGTTAAGAACTGCTGCTCTGAGTTTATGGAGGAAATATTGAATGATATGGAAATGTTGAAGTGAAGTAGCAGAAGTGAAGATGGACTCAGTTTAACATGTGGATATTTAATCACAACCTCTTCTGTCTCTGCAGCCTCACGCCCACATACTCTTCAGCTCTCTTCTTCTTTCCAACTTTCTCTCACTCACTCTTTTCTCCCCTTAATGAAGTGAATACCAAGCGACAGCATGTTTGGATTAACTGAGGATTAAGGAGAGTATAAAAGTTGTTTCATAAATATGTACTACTGGATTATAATAATTGATGCATTAATATGTTCATCACTGTAATGTTGATGCTGTTGGAGGCAGAGCTCATTTGTTCTGCATGTATCGGGTCATAAACCAAAGTATTGGACAAATTAAAAGTTGACCTGAGCGATAAAAAGAGAATGTTTTTTATTTCACTGTGTCTTTAAAAAGCCAAAGAACAATAAAGGTTTGAACCATGTATTTTGGATTTAGTGGGTTTTCACTCTTGGGGATTTGAGGGGATTTTCTTCACAGTTTTCTTCTCACACTTTTGCGAATACTTGTTTACTTTTCCTCAAGTATTGCCTCCTGGTGATGCAGTATTATCCCATTTTTTGTTTTGCTTTTTGTTACTTTTTCCTGAATTAAAGGATCCAGGTTTTTCTTATGGGTTCGACCGGCGGATGCAGAAGATCCTGGCGGCGCTGCAGGTCTGTTTTCCTGGAGGGCCGGGTCTATGTGCTGGGTTCACTAGGTGTTTAGTGGCGATGCAGGACTGCCAAGTATGATGTTACAGCCTTCCCATGTTAATGTTCATTCAGGAAGGACCTTTTACTGCCAGAGCAGCGGGAGGGAGCCGGCCAGCTGTGAAAACACTGTTAAAGAGGCTTTAGTGCTCATTTCACGAATACTTTAAGTTTACTTGTTGAAGGGGAAAAAAGAAATTAATGGAGTATGCGCTGGGCTTTTCCTTATTGTTCTTCCATGAGACTTCTCCATATGTGCCAGCGAGCGTCCATCCAAGTTCACCACCCCCCATCTGAAACCGGATCCTGAAGTTCCACGTACCCCCCCCCCCCCCCCCACTCCTGTTCTGGGATTAACGTTTGGCTCGTGATCGCAGCGTTTACCTCGGAGAGACGGATGCTGGTGGAGAGCACCGGGGTCCCTTTGGGGAGATCGCTGAGGTTTATGATGGACATGATGTTACGCTACTGACATGTAAAATACTGCTCCGTGATTGGCCCGCTGCTGTGTGTTGAACTCGTATATGTGGACACCTCCGACATGGTTGAGGTCAACAGTCAAACCACCATCACGCTGCCGGCTGGCTGAGCAACAGGACTGATGCTCGCACGACGCTAACTCAAAGAGCTCAAGGACTGCTGAAGCCCACTCAAGGGGAAGAACTTCTGCAAGCTACTGAAGGAATGCTGGAAACTTATCAAGGCTCCAGCAGGAACCCGTTAAAGAAGAACTGGAACCTCCTCAAGGACCTGTTCAAGAACTCCTGGAAAGTGAGAGCGGCCCAAAAGTCCGAGAAGGTTTAGTTCTGTCCCAGAGTTTGAGCCCTCTTTCTCTCATGCAGCCTCTCACACTCAACCATCTAACAGCTGACGTCAGGTTCAAGTCCCTGAGGGTTCGGGGTGTAAGGCCTTGGGGGGGGGGGACACTGGGATTGGGCCAGTTCCCTTCAAGGACTGCATGGACATCCTTGAGCCTGCAGTATTCTGCATAAGGGCCACTGGGGTTCAGGGTCAGGGAACCCTGGAGCTCTTTGTTAAGGCCTCCTGAAGTATTCACTCTCTGCCAAACATTCCTTTCATGGAAATAAAGTGCTGCAGCAGGAATCACTTTGGGCTTTCGTTCAAACACAAACAGCGTTTTAAGTCACTGAAAACTGAGCTTTGGTAAAACTCCAACCGAGATGAACATTTTGGGAGATTTACCCAAAAGATTTGAAGTCTGTTTTCCAATAACAATCTATGGGGAGAAAATCTTAAATGTCCTCAGGTGTCAGAGCAGGTGACTGCTTCACAGCCGGCGCTCTGCTTGAGGAGGAAAGCACACACTCCATAACAACTGTGACATCATCTGGATTATTTATACTGAATGAACTGAATTGTACTGCTGGTCTTAACATGATGCCTCTTACTCCACGACATTCGTGATTTAAATCTTTCAGACTAAACACGTGATGAACTTATTATTATAATGCACGTTATAGATGAAAGACCCCTCAGACCCTCACAGGTGTTTTCAGGTGTGATGCTGTTTACACCAATCAGGTGAAAGCTCTGCTGAGGTCTACATGAGGTCACGATGTCAGAACGAACTAAAAGACCTGAAATGTATTTTATTCATCTTTTGTGTACGAGATTTTAAAAAAATCATCTTGAGCGACTTTGAAAAGTAATACTTTTGAATTGTGAGTACTTTTACTTATTGTATACTTTAAAAACAGTTTTCTAGAAGTACTTTCACTCAAGTAGAATTTCGAGTATTTCGACATGATTCTCACTTCTACTGAAGCAAAGGATGTGAATACTCGTGCACCACTGCTGCTCATTATTTTCCAGGTGGTTTGTGACTTTAAGATCTACGGCTCTTACTGGAGGTCAGAGGTCAACCACGATACGGCTCTGAAGAAGAGAAACAGAGAGCTCTCTCACACACTCACACTCACACACACACACACACACACAGAGGAGCTGGTTTGTGGGCGAGAGCGGAAACAGCCCGTCAGTTTAAATGTCTGTCAGAGACCACATGTTGAGAGTCAGCGACGTGGGTGAGATCTGACTGTTTAACACCGAACTCCACTCGTGTTCGTCATTAAACCTGACCGTCCCGCCCCCTGCATGTCTTCTTCTTCTTCTTCTCTGACGTGGACCTGACGGCCGCCGCAGCACCTTGTTATTGCAAAAATGAAAAGTGCAACCAATTAGAGCCGCGGCACAAACTCCTCTCTGCTAAGCCGGCTGTATATCCGCGCTCCGCAGAGAGGATCAGCCGAGATGAGCTGCGGCTCTGGCAGACATTAATACCTCGCCGTAGATCTCGCCGTTAAACCCGCCCGCTCTTTCTCTTCCTGCGGCGTCCTTCAGTGGAGTCTGCCGGGAGCGCCGAGGCCGCCCCCCCCCCAAAACAAAATCAAGATTTGAAGAGTAAGTGAGGAGGATGGTTGTGTCGACAAAAAAAATAAAAAGCCCGACTGCCTTCTGGAAACCATTACACAGTTCTTCTTCTCTGGCTGTGAGAGGTGCGGCAGGACAAGCTGCATCCACCGGGTTCCTTCTTCTGCCGTCTGCAGGAGATGAGACTTCTAGTTCTGGTCAACTAATCACCAAAAACTCTCTACAACACAATGACAGAGCAGATTATCACAATCTGATGGACACATTTACCTCAAGACAACGTAAACTGATGTCAGAGACTTATAATGAGCCGCTACTAATACAATGCGTACGACGTAAAGAACACCAGCAAACTACAAAGTAGTGCAGATCTCAGCCAGGTGTGTCTGGAACCACCACTGCTGTCTTGTGTGGTTGAAAGACGACAACCCAAAATAGTCTGACCCCCCCGATCTAGCCTGCTAGTGTATCCGATGCAGCAACAGATGCACTCTCGCTGTCGTCTACAGACGTCTGCACCGATGCTGTGCAGGCGCAACGCTCAGCTCCGGTTCATTTCGGCTTCAAGACTGTTTCTTTAACACACCGGTGTAAACATGAGCTTTGTGTGTTCCTGGTGTCAGAGCAGCGGCGGCGATGCAATCAGCTGTAGCTCCGTTAGCCGTTAGCCGTTAGCCGTTAGCCGTTAGCCAAACACACAGTCCAAATATTTGAAAAGCTGTTTTTGCCCAATAAACATTGTCGTTCATATGTAATAGAATGTGAAGAGCTCAGTGGGGATATTGTCTCTTTCTCCGTGCGTGCTGAAGTAGTCAGTGATGAACATCTGAGTATTTACATCTGACTTAGTTCTGGAAGGTGTTGAGTTTTCTCTCTCAGTTGGGTTTCAATGGTTCAACTCGTTTGAGAGGCCTGAGCTGCTGTTTCCAAAACAACTGCTCCAGCAAGTAGAAATGAACATATTTCACAGAAAGTAGTCCTTTTGCTTTACTTCGTGAGAATGTCGAGGACACTCTGACTATAACGACTGGTAACTTGAGGACCTTAATTCAGTGATATGAGGGAGTATTTCAATAAACACATTCATTTGAGGTCTCAGACTACAAGTTGAGGAAACAAAAGATGAATATTAAGCACACAAATGACTAACTTTCTCTCTGTGACAGAGATGTGCACTCTTCTTCAGCCTCACAGCACGGCTGCACTTCCTGAACATGAAGTTGTGTTTCTCTCAGGTGGAGCTGTGGTTGGTTATCTGTGACCCTCGGCCTGAACGAGCGTCTCCTCTGCTTACATAACTCACCTTTCTGCATCCTGATGAATCACCGAGCCATTGCATGTCTGCTTCCTGTCTTCCGTCTTTGTTCGAGCAACCCGGCAGGTCAGACTGGATTGAAGCCAGCGATGTGGGAAGGAAGGCAGCGAAGGAATCTCCTCCTGCCAGCTCCTCCACCTCCTCGGAGAGACAGCAGCATCCTCACATCGCTCCCAGAGACGATGTTAAAGTGTCAGCAGAATCCTGCTTTACAGCTCTGAGTTTGTGTCGGGGTTTATTTGAAGTGTTTGTGTTGTATCCGTGTGTGAGGAGGAGGAGGAAGGTAGTGTTAAAGCTCTTTACTGACCAATAAAACCCTGCAGCTCTCTCGAGGTTCGACAGGATAATTGATGATTGATGATGTCAGCATGTTTGGAGGTTAAAAATCATTCCGGTGCTCTGAGGGGGGCAGTCAATAATCAATCAATACTATTAACGAATCAACAGCTTCACGTTCGGCTCCTCTGAGTCACTTTACACTTGATTTTTAACAGCAACATGAAGCTGCAGTCACTCAGGAAGCAGTCCGACCTCTACACATGTACAGAGCGTGTTGAGGCTACTTAACTGATATTATCCGATAGAGCTCAGATCAGGAAGCACCAGGTCTGACGAGTGAAGCCAAAGCTTCATGTCTTAAAGCTGCATTCTCTCTAGTGTCCAGCAGGGGGCGACTCCTCTGGTTGTATAGACGTCTATGAGAACGTGACTCTACTGCATCCACAGGAAGCCGTTACACCGTTCTTCATCAAACCTATAACGTTCTGACTGCAGTCAATGAGCACAACACCAGACCTGAACAGATCCACGCTGTGGGTGTTGATCCAGAGGTCTGGAAGCAGCCTGTAACATTCCTTGGACCCCTTCGACTAAAGTGCTCCGTGCCAAACCCACCGAACCCCCCAGCTGACTTCATGCAACCTGAAACCAGGTCCTGACGCTGAAACAACGTTTAGAGTAAAAGGATATTTGTCCGTACGACGTGACTGGATATATCTCCCCACATCACCAGAACACACACAGCCAGCCAGCTGACAGGCGATAAGGCCGGCCTGAGGCCTTCCAGATGACCCGGGTCTGTCTGGTCTCTCTCCGGGTTTCTGTGCGGCAGATAGAAACCCTTAAAACACCGACTGATTAACATGAAAGCAGAGCGACTGCTTTGATTTGACCACCAGGACGTCCACAGAAAACAAGATAACGCAAGAAAAACATTGGAGATTAAGATGAACAGAGACTCCAGAACAAACACATTCAGTTTGGACTTTTCTTTATTGTTTATTTATTCGTTATTGTCACAATTAAAAGGCACAAAATAAACTCAAACCAGTGAAACTGTAAACGACTGCACACAGAGCTCCTCCCTCTGACTCCAGAGGTTCAGAGCCACAGAGCTGGAACATAATCAGTGTGTCAGTTAATGAATTGTAATATATTCAGGGTTTCCTTTAATGGATTATCTTCACGGTTTGAGTGGCTGATGATCACACTTGCTGAACAAATGAAGTGATGGCTTTTTGTGATGACATTTGATTATCTATTAATACACAATACTTTAACATGTTAATATCCATATATTTATCCGTCAACTGAAGCCTTGAAGTCCCATTGAAAACACCTTAAAGTAGCTAGTGTGCATAGAAGTTACCTGTTCATTAGGTTTGTTTAAAAAACGTACAATCCGTCAAATGATATGAACAGAAACGTGACTTTGCTCCAGAGTCCCGGCTGCACAGAGAGCCGGAGGCCTGAGAAGTAATCAGTGAGTCACTGTATCGATCAGTAACTCCATCAGATATATTATGTTCAGCGCGTCCTGCGGGGACTCTTATCGTTCACGGTGATGCTCGTGTTTGTTCCAGCTGCTCGTCCGGAGCCAAGAAACACTTGAAATATCAGGTTAGTGAGATGAGAACAGACAGACCCGTTCCTGATCCAGAACTGTGCTGAAGCACTTACAGGTCGTAAATAAGTTGTGACAGCTCCAGATATTAACTTTAAGTGGTTCAATTCTCTGTTCTGAGCCAAAGACAGACGTGCAAAACTGCTACCAGACTGCAGCCGAGAGCCTCGCTGTCTTCAGCTGGACGCAGAAGCACGCAAACACCCTGCACTGCATTCTGAAGCTGCGTTCAAGAGTTCACTGAGAGGAAGGAACACCTCACCCCCCCCACAGGTACACCTGCAGAGACTCAGCTCAACCTGGCACAAAGCATCTCTTCTCTCTTAGTTTGTTTGTTTCGATGCCTTAAAAAGACATTTCTTCATCCATTGAGTAAGAGAAGCTAAAACTGTCAACGCTCAAGAGTTTATAAAACAAAAAAAGTCAAAAAAACTGGGAAAAACTGGAGATGAACAAGATTTAAGATCAGAATACTAATTTGATTCATCTCTCCGTAGCGTATACGTGCTGGTGACACGTTGCTGGTATCCAGACTGTATTTATTCAATAATCACCAAATTAGTCAACTTTAAATTCCAGAGATCCCAAAGATACCACGTGTCTAACATGATGCATGAGACATCTTGGGTTTCATCTCATAGATATATATATATATGAATATATCTATATATTTATATATAGATATATTCTTTAAAGATAGAATGTGTGCAGAATGAAATGACACCTGACAGGTAATTTCCTGTGAAGTTCATTAAAAGCAGGACAGATCTGTGACCTGTGATGAGAGCAGGAAGGTCACGTTAAAGGCGATAAAATATTGAAGTGACCCCCCCCCCCCCCCCCCCCATCAGAGCTGCGACGAGCCGAGGAATTCTCCGGGTTATAATTCCATTTGGCAGATCTGATTACAACCTGGACCGTTTCCACTGAAAAAAGAAGCCACCAAAGACGGACCCGGCGAGTCAAAGCCGCAGCAGTCGCTCTGATTGAATTCCAGCATTTTCTTTCCCCTCCAGAGAAGCCAAAGTTTGATCTTTACTAATTGATATATCCCGGCTCCGCACATGAATCTCACAGAGCTCATACCTTGGGCCAATTTAGCTGTTCCACTGGCTGAGTTTTAATTGAGTCCACATTAAAATTTACTTATAAAATAATAATGGGCTCCCATGCAAATGAGCCCGTCCCGATATTGCTGCGGCTGCATTTGCATATCCACAAGCAGGCTGGGAGTTCAGAAATCAATATAGATGATTAATAATATATGGGCGACAGGAATAATTAAATTCATTTGATGCAAGGACTCAGTCAGCCTTGGCAAACCAAAGGTGCAATTTTGCCACAATCTAATTTAATACAAGTTGCCTGGATTGCAGTTTCAATTACAAGAATTGAAATAATAATAATGTGTGTTAAAGAAAAATTACACTTTCAAATATAGGTTATTTCATTTCATTTCATTCGACGTATTACCGGATGAGTCCCTCTTTCTTCACACATTAACATATTGCACCAAATTGCTAAATTAAACTGCTCTTTAATTTATTGCAGAGGCATTAAAATATACAGCTGAAAGAGGCCAGACCTCCGCGTGTTTGCTCAGTTTAAATATGCAATAAGTCAACTGGAGACGTGTGTGTACGTAAAGTGTTTGTACATTTATTAAAAGACAGTATAAAATGATCAAATCCAGATGTGGTTTGGTAGAAAAGACATTAATCTCTGCAGAAAGAAACATTCGTGAGCGTTAATTACTGAACTGAAGCCTAAAACAATGTTGTCACTCTGACAGCTGTGATTACAGAGAATATGGTTAAAGAGAATACTTCAGACACCTGAAGGCCCCGAGGTTTATCAGCAGTCTGAATCACCTTTAATCTGTTCTTCATGTTGTTAATAATCTGTCAAATTAACCCGAATAACACTGAGGAGTCAGACACAACTCAAATAAACCCAGACAATCAATAACAACACACCACTCAGTAAAGGTCAGAAATATACAGTCAAGAGCTCCGGCTCGTTCAAGTGCATCTCACATTCAAACCGAACTATTCGTCCATGGAACTCACAGACAGGATCCGAAACAAGCGACAAACCTGCACGCGGAAAACTCTGGAAACCGGTTTTGACTTTGTGCCGCGTCAGCGGATAAATGTCTCACTTTGAACAAAGACGGCTCGTAGCAACGACCCCGTATTCCAGCTGTAGCATCGAGTGAGTATCTTTCATTGATTGTCCTGTTCTCCTGATCAAACTCAGTATGACATCACTAACCTATGACGTCACTAACGTGTTTTGGGGGGCATCCCTGGTAAAGAGCTGGTCCAGTGGTCCACGGCCATCAACCTTCTCCTTTTGAATGTATAACTAACAACGATAAGTTCCTCTTTCCTCTGAAGATAGAAACCTCCATTCCACAGACACCGTGCCGACCTCAACGCGATGCTGAAGAGACGTTCAGGCTTTATTCAGCGTTAACGTTTCATTCAGTCAACGATGTGTTGGTCGGAGCTAAACTCTGTCATCATGATGTGTTCAAATATAAAAAGAAATACGAGGCGGACCACGTGGGATAAACAACAAATCCGCAGTTTGCAAACTGTAATAAAGGAGTAAATGTTGAAATGTTTTGTCTTTTAACGTGTTGTCTAATTGCCCAATGACATCCTTCTATTGAAGAAGAAGCTTCATTGGACAGCAAAGTCATTTTTATTCACTGAATCTGTTTCCATCGTACTTTGTTGCATTTTTATTTTATCGTTATACTTCCACCTCCGATAAGAGGAAAAACTTTGTTGTAATAACTTTTGGGGGGTAATTGTGTGTGTTTCCACTCAGGTTTATATGTGCAAACTGATGAATGCACATAAAAACATGAGGATAGAAACACACCGACAGAGAATAAAAACGTTGGAAATTATTCTTAAAAATGAGGAATATTGTGAAGCGTTAGGAGCAGCAGTACAAGACTAAATAGCGTCAATGACTGTTGTGAATAATGAGAGTCAGTCAGTCTGTGTGGCTCTGTAGTTCAGTCGTCTCTTCTTGGTGTGAGAAAACTACACTAATCATAAATCAAGAGAGCAGATTTGAATTCTTAAATATTCTGCTCACACACTGAGCCTCCAGCCGTGAGTCTGTTTGCTACAAACCTTCTGGACATGAACCCCCCCCCCCCCCCCCCCCCCCCCGTTGTCACCTGACACCACCTGATGGTCACATGACGCCTCCTCTCATCGGCATTCAGCTCGCCTCACAAACGTTCATCTGGAGCCCGCCGCAGAGGTTCGGGGGAGTCTTGGACCGGCGCCGGAGGAGATGAGATTATGGGCATTTCGTTCTTGACATCCTGTTACGTCGCCTGCATTGCCAAGGCGGTGTCAACAATGCCCAGAATCCACTGCTGCCCCCGTAATGAATGCACTCCAATATGTAATGACTGAGTAATCACATTATTTGCAGTCTCGACTTTATTCTGACGGAGCGGCCGCCCGCATCTGTGCTCCGTCAGTAATTGCCAGGCCGGGGAGGCGAGCGCGAGCAGCATTTGCATCCCGCACTGGGGAGTTGCATTGCAAATGATTATGCTGAATTGTTTTTGCAACAGGAATGTCCAATCCAATAAAGTTAATGATCTCGAAAGAAAAGGAGGGAGGAGGAGGAGGAGGAGGAGGAGGAGGAGGAGGGAGGAAACTAAATCGATTAAAATGCAGATGTTCGCCATCCGACGGAGGCCGTGATGGCGGCGTTGTGATTAAGCCCCTTTTTCTTTTTTTACTTTCCAGGAAATGCTTTAGCTTCTGTTTTCGGCTTCATATTCATCACGATGTGTTTCGCTTTAAGACGCACGGAAACAAATCATCATGTGAGTCGTTTCCTCGTCTTGTGAGAAGCATCGTTATCAACGCTTTGCATATAACTAACTTACTAACTACTTTACCTAATTAACTGTAATGTACGCACCAATCTACGAGTGAACACATCCAGCTAATCTCAGTCTTAAGTGAACATGAATGTTACAAAGAACAGAAGGTGCTAAACCTTGAATAAATAGACGTCCACATATACATTTTAAATAATATAATGCAAATAGTCTGTGAAAGACGTGGCTGTTTACCAAGCAAGAAGGCTCTAATGAAAGACACTATCCAGGTGCATTGTGGGAAATGTAGGCTCCAGCGTTTGTGGACAAAAATACTTTTCAATACGTCATAAACGATCCGAACACATCTCCACTCATGGCTTGTCATAAAGCCCTTTGTGAGTGTTTGACGTGATGAGACATCGTGTTTGCTGCTCTTGTTGAGTGCTTCATGGAACAAACAAACATGTGACATGCTGCAGATGCACTGTGGGTCCTGTAGTCTGCAGCACGTTCTTCTATAGTTAAAGGACTTAAGTGTCCGACAGTTTGGCCTGAAATGTGATGATTCATTGTTTAGATTTTGACACGAGACAACACAGTCTGCAACATGTGTAACATACAGGACCAGTGGTGTACTGGCCTTCTGGCATCCTCTGGTTGTATAGAAGTCTATGAGAAAATGACTCTACTTCTCTCTTGATTTATTACCTCAGTAAACATTGTAAACATGAGTTTATGGTCTCAATCTCTAGTTTCAAGTCTTCTTCAATACAGCATGATGTTCATTTAGTACATTATGGTCCATTTAGAGTCAAACAGACCATAAAGCAGGGGATGCTTTAGGGCGGGGCTACGCGGTGATTGACAGGTCTCTACCAGAGACGTATACGGCGTCTCTACGTCGCTCCTCCTCAGTCCAGATATGGTCACTTCCTGTTCACTGGTTGCAAAAGAAAACAACATGGCGACGGCCGTAATCCAAGATGGCGACGGTGAAATCGACGAACTCGATGCTTCAAAACATCAGTCCACCAACCAACGAGTGACGTCATGATGACTACGTCCACTTCTTATAGACTGTGATTGTGAATGTAAAGCGGTTAAAACATTGTTTTAAGCGTCACAACCGCTGATAAATATATATAATGTTCATGTCATAAAATAAATCTTTTATTATCTTTCACGGAAAATAAAACATCACAAATCTTACAGCTTCTTACTTACTAACAACAAATGAAAAGTGTTATTTTCCGTGAAACATCACACAAAATGTGATAAACGTTTGCATATTGTTTGTTTAGGTTGTAGTCGTCATAAAAACACAACAGTTACAGGAACTGTGTTCTCTGTTCAGACTCTGCTCAGAGGAAGAAGAAGTCTGCAGGGACTCGAGACACGACACGTCTATATTAACATTTAACCGAATCCTCCATCTTTCACCGACATTAACTAAATGTTGTTCACGTCCACCATCCACCCCGACCTCTGACCTCTGACCTACGAGCACGCTGTGATACATAAATGTTCATTTCATCAAAAATAAAAGGTTTCCTGTGAGGAAAATCCAGACACAGACAATTAAGTGATGCATAAATGCAATTTCTATCAGACAAAGTTATTATCTGGTCTAAATACTAAACGGAGCACCAAATGTGGATTAATCCGCCGCTGAAAATAGTCCCTAACAAATGCCCTATTTCCACTAGTATGTTTGATATGTTTGATAAAGAACTAGAGTGACCAGCTGCTTGAGGAAATAACTGATGAAACTCTGTATTTGTGTGTTTAAAGATGACTTCCTCAGAAGGAACCAATGAGCTTGTAGCTGAGAGACACAGACAAGAAGTGGGGACTGTACTGAGAGACGCACCAACACATGAGATTTAATGACGTGAAGAGAAATATAAAATAACCACCGGAGTTATTCTTTAATTGGGAGAAAAACATGTTCAGTTCTTGCAGCAATAAAAACAACAAACTGTATGAAAACACATTAACAGCTGAATATTCCCTGAAACTGGAATCAGTTTGTATAAAATTGCCTTTTACGTATCACACATCAACATAACACACACACACACACACACACACACACCATAAAGTGTACTTTTTGTTGTTTTCACATGTAATTAGCCGGCCTGCGTGATTACCAGGTAAAACAAATTATGTGTTTTGTTGGCAGCAGATAAATCTGGTCTCAACTCGCCGTAATGACCCGTGTAATTTTTAAGCAGCGCCTACATCGCGGCTCTTTTAACACGTATCATTAGTGGGGTTGTATATTAGATATACATTTCTGTGGCTTAATTTGGTCTCCCAGGAGCACTTGTAATGATGCAGCTGCCGGGTACAGGACACCTTTAATTTATTTATTTTAAATGTTGAGAGTAATTGAGTTCTTGAGAGATGTGAGGCGGGCCTGCTGCTGCTGGTGGGGCTTCTTCTTCTGAAAAATGCATTAATTCAACACCGCAATCTGTTGAGGAGAATTAATACGAGGGGAAGCTTCTAATGGGGAGAGGAGAGGAGGCAGAAATAAAGAGAGAGGCAGGAGTTTCTCCTCTAAACTGGGCCTCCTCCACCACAACGAGCTGCGGAGGAGTTATTTATCTCCCTCTGAAGGGTTATTTATTACAGACAATCAGAGCGGCCTCGCAGCGTCGCGGCAGCTGCAGGTGATGATAGAAATCATTTGTTCTGCAGATCTCATAACACGCGTCAGAACGACGTCCTCGATAACAAAACGGTCAATAACGAAGACGACGAGGGTGGCAGGTGGCGGGGAGAGAGCGTGGGCCCGTCCTCTCTGATGATGATGGTGATGATGATGATGTCAGGGGAGACATCATCGCCTCGTCTCACCTGTAAACCTTTAAATGGAGCTTTAATGTCTCGCGGCGTCGCTCTTTCACTTCTCTTTAGCTTCTCTTTCGCTTCTCTTTAGCTGTTAAACTGATCCTGAAGCAGCAGATCGAGTCTGAAAACACTCTGTACTCAGAGTGTTAGTCAGTGTGTGTGTGTGTGTGTGTGTGTGTGTGTGTGTGTGTGTGTGTGTGTGTGAGCAGGTGTTGGTTATAAATAGATGCGTGACAGATGCTGTATGTGAAACATAAAAGACTGAGGAGTTGATAGAAAAGTATGACCAGCTTGAATTCTGTCAGGATTCATTTTCTTGCAGTGAAAGATGAGAACATCCAGAGTCATGAAGTTTGTCTCCTTTCATTACATGTTATAACTTTCATTACATGTCATAACTTTTATTACATGTTATGACTTTTATTACATGTTATAACTTTCATTACATGTTATAACTTTTATTACATGTTGTAACTTTCATTACATGTTATGACTTTCATTACATGTTATAACTTTTATTACATGTTGTAACTTTCATTACATGTTATAACTTTTATTACATGTTATAACTTTCATTACATGTTATAACTTTTATTACATGTTATAACTTTTATTACATGTTATAACTTTCATTACATGTTATAACTTTCATTACATGTTATAACTTGTATTTACATGTTATAACTTTTATTACATGTTATAACTTTTATTACATGTTATAACTTTTATTACATGTTATAACTTTCATTACATGTTATGACTTTCATTACATGTTATAACTTTCATTCCATGTTATAACTTTTATTACATGTTATAACTTTTATTACATGATATGACTTTTATTACATGTTATAACTTTTATTACATGTTATAACTTTTATTACATGTTATAACTTTCATTACATGTTATAACTTTTATTACATGTTATAACTTTTATTAAATGTTATAACTTTTATTACATGTTATAACTTTCATTACATGTTATAATTTTCGTGACATGTTATAACTTTCGTGACATGTTATAACTTTCGTTACATGTTATAACTTTTATCACATGTTATAACTTTTATTACATGATATGACTTTTATTACATGTTATAACTTTTATTACATGTTATAACTTGTATTACATGTTATAACTTTCATTACATGTTATAACTTTTATTACATGTTATAACTTTTATTACATGTTATAACTTTCATTACATGTTATAATTTTCGTGACATGTTATAACTTTCGTGACATGTTATAACTTTCGTTACATGTTATAACTTTTATCACATGTTATAACTTTTATTACATGATATGACTTTTATTACATGTTATAACTTTTATTACATGTTATAACTTGTATTACATGTTATAACTTTCATTACATGTTATAACTTTTATTACATGTTATAACTTTTATTACATGTTATAACTTTCATTACATGTTATAACTTTCATTACATGTTATAACTTTTATTACATGTTATGACTTGTATTACATGTTATAACTTTCATTATATGTTATAACTTTCATTACATGTTATAACTTCCATTAAATGTTATAACTTCCATTACATGTTATTACTTTCATTACATGTTATAACTTTCATTACATGTTATGACTTTTATTACATGTTATGACTTTCATTACATGTTATAACTTTTATTTACATGTTATAACTTTTATTACATGTTATAACTTTCATTACATGTTATGACTTTCATTACATGTTATGACTTTCATTACATGTTATAACTTTCATTACATGTTATAACTTTTATTACATGTTATAACTTTTATTACATGTTATAACTTTCATTACATGTTATAACTTTTATTACATGTTATAACTTTTATTACATGTTATAACTTTCATTACATGTTATAACTTTTATTACATGTTATAACTTTTATTACATGTTATGACTTTTATTACATGTTATGACTTTTATTACATGTTATAACTTCCATTACATGTTATAACTTCCATTACATGTTATAACTTTCATTACATGTTATAACTTTCATTACATGTTATAACTTTCATTACATGTTATGACTTTTATTA
Source organism: Ophthalmolycus amberensis (assembly GCA_024529925.1). Classification (NCBI taxonomy): domain Eukaryota; kingdom Metazoa; phylum Chordata; class Actinopteri; order Perciformes; family Zoarcidae; genus Ophthalmolycus; species Ophthalmolycus amberensis. Next base: position 193,640 of record JAFEUB010000377.1, read on the forward strand.
CATGTTATGACTTTCATTACATGTTATAACTTTTATTTACATGTTATAACTTTTATTACATGTTATAACTTTCATTACATGTTATGACTTTCATTACATGTTATGACTTTCATTACATGTTATAACTTTTATTACATGTTATAACTTTCATTACATGTTGTAACTTTTATTACATGTTATAATTTTTATTACACGTTATAACGGGAGGAAAGGGGAATGTGTGTGTTGTGTGTTGTGTGGTCGTCACTCTATCGTGAACACCAGAGTGTGTTGTTTTATTCTGGGGATGTATGGAGCGGCAAAGCCCCTCCCCCTTCCGGAGCAACCTTTATCTTGAGGTCAACAGTGAGAAGAAATGAATTATTTGATCCGTTTGAGTCGTGCCATGAATTACACAGATGATGTTTGTCAATTTAAAGGTTGCGAATACGAAAGTTGTATTTTGTTGTAAAAATACGGAAAATATGGAATGAGAAAGACGACACGTCTCTCTCCAAAGCTACATGATGGTCTCACTTGTTGCCTCTCGTCCAGGCTGATGATATCAGGCAAGATTTGTTCTCGGAACATGTCCGAGTTAGCTAGCTAGCTAGCTAGCGAGCCAAGCTAACGGCCGTGTTGGTGACGTACGTTGTGCGTAAATTGCAAAATGATCTCTTAAATTGACAAACATCTTTGTTTTCATGACAAACGTGTAATTCATGACAAAACAAACATTTGCCTCTCGCCGTTGCATACTGTACATATTTTATTGTGAAATAATAAGGGCGGGGGGGGGGTACATTGTCTCTCTTTTTACAGCACTATAAAAACTTTATTATGGGGAAGGGTATATGATTAAAGCACACACACACACACACACACACACACACTCACACACAACTACAGGTGAACACATGAACTATAAACACCTGAATGAGAGAGTAGTGTGTCTTGATGATTGTCTACCTGTGCATCACGTTCACATCCAGGTGAATTAACCGGCTCGTGTTCGTGTTCCTCCTCCAACCAGTCGACTTTACATCCACGTCTGTCCAAAACGTCGTCGCCTCGTCCTTTCATCCGATTTAGACATTTGTGTGAAATTGTCACAATTAGCATCGATTAATGGCCACAGTGACCTTTGACTTTCAATTCTAATTAGTCCATCCGTGAGTCCAGGTGGACGTTTGCTCCAAATGTGAGTAAACTCCCTCCAGGTGTTCCTGCAAGAACGGGACAGATGGACCGACGTAATAAAAACCAAACATAAAGCCTTAAAAAACATGTTCTCCAGCCTCCTCTGCTGAAACACTTCAGTCAACCAACTGTTTTATGTTTGATGGAAACCTTAAGTTTAACATACAAACACCAGCTGTGTGAAAACTGATGACTGGATACTCAAAGAGTGTATATGCAGATCAAGGGGGAGAGAGCAGGGTGTTATGGGTAACGTAAGGCTGACAAGAGGAAATAATGCAAACCACATCCCAAAATCACAACGAGGGGTTCTGCACCAGACTTCACCCTCTGAACACACGCATGACCAATACGTCTTTGTCTCATCAAAAGCACAAACTTGCACCAAGATCGGATCAACAGTTTTTAAGACCTGTGGGTCAGGAGGGAGAGCGGCTCGGCCACTGATTTAAAGTGTCGGGGTTCGATCCCCGGCCCCTGCAGTCTAAATATATGAACACAATCCATTCATGGAGACTGAAAACTAGGAACAATAACATGCAGGTAAAAAGCTCTGTATCGAATATATATTATATCATATGATTAGTTTAGTTTTGTCTAAAATCAGATGCTAAATCTTTAAATTCTTGGACTAAAATAGTTTTCTCGTCAAAGTTTGAATTCAGTTTTTTTTAGTTTCCAAAGATTCAGACTGTCCTCAGCGTCACGTCGGGGCCCCGTCACAGACGTCCTGACCCGCCGCGCTGCAGCCTGTTTCAGGGCCGAAGCCTCTCCACGCCGCCGCCCGACCGCGGCGAGAGGGGAGGGCCTGGGCCAGGAGGAGGAGGAGGAGGAGGAGGAAGAGGAGGAGGGTAAGATGCTTCCTCTCTATCTGCCTGGCTGGTTGTTGGCTGGTCGGGGTCCTCGGGGACCGGGCTTTGGACGGAGGCCCAGATCAATGTGACCTAAATTCAAATGCGAATTAGAGGCTGTCAGTAGGAGAGGACACTCTCTGTAAATGAGCTCAGACAGCGCGAGGTCCCCGGAGGACGTGGGAACCGGGGCCCCCGTGTCCGTTGGAGATCTTTAATGAGATCCAAATGGATATGCAGGACCCGGGGCCCCGGCTCCACGCCCTCCTGCAAGCCTGCAGCCAACCGAAGCCGGGATCAGGGAGTGAAGGTGCTTCACGGGGGCCCCCCCAACACCCTGGCACTCTGGGAACCGGCGGAGGAAAGTCAAGCGGCGCAAACACGTCGGCGCCCAAATGATTAACATTCTTCGGCAACGTTTGTGAGATCAGCAGCTCTGAAGAGGGAAGACGTGTGAGAGGAAGTGAAGGCTGCTGCTGTTTAATCCAACTGTTAAACACACCGAGAGTGTTTTCATCTTAAACCGCCGCTGCAGATTAAATCCACAAACAAACTGAATCTGACTTAATCCTTCATTCTGATCCCCATTACACCGGTCAGACACTTTACACATTAAACCCGCAATGTGTTAAGAACCGGGCCGAACTTCTTGCGTCGTTCAGTCTTGAGGCGACGTCGTCGCTGATTAACAACCCGATTGGTTTGAAGTCTGGTCAGAAGGTTTGATCGTCTGTTTGTTCGACGGCTCCACATTTCTGTGTTCTAATAGTCGTACAATCGTATTTTACATGTTAAACCGTAGTCTGACTCGAGCTTTGTTCATACTCTGCCGTGATTAGGTCGTTTTCTGGCGAGCGCCGGCTTCACTACGCTTCAGTCTGTCTGTATCTTCCAGCTCTTCTTACCTTCTCTTCACAGTAGAATTACAACACTTCCTTTGTCTCTTTTATCAACGTTGCTGAGGAGGTCGTGTTGTTGAAATAAACTTTATTGGAACTGTCAGTCGGTAAAACTGAGCGAGGGTTGAGTGTTGGCCTCACGCTGTTGAAGCTTCTCAGCTGGAGGTTTCACTAAACGGTTGTTCCTTCTGAGGTTGTCAAACTGACTTGAATCAGATTATTGGACACGTGTTGAACGTGTTGTTAAATGTGTGAAAGGTATTCTGCTCAGCTGTGCTGTGGACTCGTGATTGGCTGAAACATGTGAGGTCATGAGTCTGTATGGACGTCTATGTTGGAACCTTCTTGGACAGCGAGGGTTTCGGAGGTTTGGAGGATGTGACGCGTCTGTCTTTCATACTGGAGACCGAAGCTTTCACATCATTTTATCTTCAATCATTTTGCAAAGAATGTTTTTAATAATGTAAAGAAATCGAATCAGCAGTTTGTCTAGCTTTGTTTTTTTAGCAGCATATTCGATGTTTATAGTTTTATCGACACAATCTCAGCTCTTCTCCTCACATCAGGACCTTTGGTGTCACTTTCTAACCCTCTGGATAAACCAGCATGTCTTTCCTTGTATTCTTATCTTTCTTAAGTCCTACTACGTTTGTCCCTTCATCACTCCTTCATTTCTTCTTTTACTTCCCTCACTTTTCATCTTCACTTTCTTACCTTCTTCATTCTTCTTTCTTTCCCCAACTGACCTGAAAACACAGAATGTCTTCCTGTCTCCTCTGAGTACTTCCACCTCATCAACCACAGACGTGTACTTGAGTATCCCTGCGTCACGGTATTTATACTACGGTGAAGTATTACTGTGTGTTTTCTCGGAGCTGCAGCCGCCGCTGGCAGCTAAACGATGTGAACAGACCCGCGACTACAATTATGATGAAATCAAAGCAATTTGGTTGTTTCTTTTTGTTTGAGCGTCTCATTAATACGAGATAAACCGCAGACATCAAAGAGAATCCACAACGACGACTCCAGACCATCCACATTCATTTGTTTCTCTAAATCCCCTCCAAAAAGAAGCGTTCCCGCTAATTGCAGATTTTGATCTGCGGCTCATTTGCATGTCGCGGGGGGGGGGGGGGGGGGGGGAGTGAAGAAGCGCTGCTTCCTTTCACCTGAGGGCCGACACTGTTACACCTTTCAAAACGGCAGAAACAACATTTGATTAGGGACTAATCACGATTTTCTCTGAACAACACTTTTAATATTTCAGGCTCCTTCTCCGGATGCAAATGAGCGCGGCATTAATCGCATCACACATTAGGAAGTCAGAGCACAGTCGAGCGTTTTTCAGTCTTTTTTCATTGTGTAATTAGGGCCCAAATGTTAATGAATTATGCTAATTCCTAACAATTAGCATATCATATTGGAGACAATCAACAATTAGCATATGCTGCGTTGAAGACAATCAGAAGCTGCTGCAGTCCCACGCCGACGCTCGGCCTGATGTATAGAAGCCGGCCGGCGAGCATGCCGGGCGATCTGATTACATGCAGAATCAGCATGCTAATTACTGCAGCCTCACCCCCTCACCCCTCTCGGGGTGGAACTCAAACACAAAGAGCGAGGGAGGTGTCGGGATGCTCCGTCTTGTCAGGGTTTCATTTTTACAGAGGTGGACGTCTTGACCTGCGCTTCACTTCCTCCAGATGTTTGTCTTTGTTCTCAGCCAGAGGAGGAGAAGTTTGTTCACACCATTCTCTACGAGGCGACTGAGTCTTGTAAACAAGCAGCTCGTTCACTGGAGGCGGGTCTCTTCTGGAGATTCTGCTTCATGTGTCATGTGACACAAAAACGGTTTAAAAATTCAGCGGCTGGTGAAACTTTTCTCCTCCGACCTCCAGGCAAGTGACCAGAGTTTGTGTGGAAGCCAGATGGCCACCTCTGGGTCTGAAGAGTGAAGCTGAAGCTTCATGTCTTTGAAAGCATTGACCGAAGTGGTTTCTGGTGACCCACCGGCTGTCGTCTGATGATGATTTGGCTTTTTATTGATTTAATAATGTTGCAAACTGACCACATCTGAAACAATCTGGTTGTCAACGTCGTCTCTCAACTCCAACTGCAGTCTCGCATCTCAAGTTGCTAATCCGACCGTAAACAACGAGCAGCGCACTAAAAGTGAGGAAAACAAAAAGAAGAAGTTAAGATAAATGTAGAAAAGTAGAAACATGTAACTCGTGGGAGAACCAGCTCCGTAGAGGTTTGACCTCCTGGTGTTGGTTCAGGACAAACACCAGGACTCTGTGAGACACGTGACGGATGTCAGACAGCAGGGTGAAGCTCTGAGTTCAGCTTTCTCCTGTTAACAGCAGCAGGGGCCAGCAGGGGCCAACAGGGGCCGGGCCGAGCTCTCAGGGCCACATATCAGGGGACGCTGGTGGGGGGGGGGTTTAACTCGGAGGTAATTGAAACGGGGCTTTTGTAAGAATCTGCTTCCAATCCACAGGAGAGAGGGCAAAGAGGGGAAGAATGAGAGTTTTAATGAATGGAGGCCGTCATTAAAATGATAACTATTTCCTCTGAGATCACTTCCAATTTAAATGTGGGGGGGAAAAAGAGAAAAGGCGTAATTGAAAGATCTTTTTTTTTCTTCCCCTTCTGCCATTCAAACTGTAAAAATTTGAATCTCGGGGAGAAGAGGGAGATTGTTTGTAGATATAGCTCACTAGTTCCAATTACTCCTCTTTTCTGCTGCACTTAAAGCCGCGAGGGAGACTCCCGACGCTTCAACCCCTCAGACCCAAAAACAGCGAGGAGCAGCCGTCGGCAGCGGTCAAAGGGAGCAGATCCCTCAGATCCTTTGGAGGTATTGAAACAGATGTGGAAGATGACTAATTGATAAACAATGAGGCTGAGGTTGTTTTGTTTCTCAGATTGGCTCATATTAACGGAGCAGCTGCACATACATATCATATCTCAGGTCCTGACAGTAATTCATCAGCAGATGTGGGTTTTAATCTGCAGCAGGTCAATGTTTCTCTGTTCTGAGTCTCTTTTTCGGTTTTTGTTTGGCACCAGAGTCTTAAACTGGATGCGAGCTCTTACAGGGAGCCAGTGTATTGAGTGTCAAACACACCACAAAGCAGGGGATGCTTTAGGGGCGGGGCAACACGGTGATTGACAGGTCTCTACCAGAGACATATACGCCGTCTCTACGTCACTCCTCCTCAGTCCACATATGGTCACTTCCTGTTCACTGGCTGCAAAGCTGGTTGATGCTGCAGGAGGCAGGACACGATGTGGATTACACCGCGCTCACGTAGCCGCTTCATCATTTGATCGAACACAACTGTAGGAAATTTGGGTTTAGAACTGTGCTTTAAGAAATTATAATATTTAATGATTCATAATTAAGAAATCATAATTAAATGTGTTTTGGAATACATAATTAGAAGATTCATAATTGTAGAAGTGTTTTAGAATTTGTAGCACCTTTAGATCCATGCTTGTAAAACTTGTGAAGTTTTTGCCAAAAGTTGCAAATCCTAATCTTTATATCGAATGTTTATCATAGAAGTATTAAGCCATGAAAGACAGTCATTGAATGTATTAAACTGTGAAGAATAGGGAGAGGGAGAGACTTCCAGACAGATGTTTGCAGGTTGTATGAGGTTGTCTCTTCTTCTCTCCTTTTTATAAAAAGTCTTCTTGTTCTTTCCTTTGTTTTGCACCAGCTGCATATTGGAAACCTCATTACACGCCTACTCGCTTACTGTTAATTCTTCGGATTACTCAGGCTTTGTACGCGGGAGCTGGCCGGGTGTAGTTTTTATAATGATTGTGACATCAGCGTTCTCACATACAACTCCTCCAGGCAACGTCCAGATGAGTTCAGGGTGTTAGTGCATGTGTGAGAGGATCACATCCTGGTAGCCTCCTGGTTAAAGTTCAAATGTGTATCCGTTACATTTCAACGTATCTGCAATCCTATGCAGAGAAAGGTGATCCTCCCAAAAACCTCCCTGGCCTGTGTGAGCTTCTTTCCCTCACAGTTTGGGTGTAGTTGTATTTCAGCGTCGTCCTGCCAACGTTTCCGTTGGTGAATCCAAATTCTTTCCTGTTTGTTTCTCAGATTTGAAGTGATCTGTTCACACCGCTGTCGCCGCAATGAAACCGAAGTCTGTCCCTGATTTCTTCCACATTTTCTTCACAATGTGACGTGAAAATGTGACACTGCTTCATAGTGGACGTTAGAACCTCGATCTGAGTAACACCAAAGAAATACACTGGCCATCGGCCCCAATCACATCCTGTCTACAACTCTACAACCAATCAAATACAGAATAGATATATCGTTAAACACATCCAAAGCAAAAGTTCTCTCTGAATTACAGCACTCTTGACTCTGATGCATCTCATCTCTTGATCAATTCAGTGATATTTTTTTAACCAAAAATTCTAGTTTCATAAGCAAAACTAACAAATAAATTATTCTCAGTTTATATATTTTCACTTACAAACTTGATTTTTGATTGCAGTGCGAGAAATTTGCTTTTCAAACATTTTTTGTTTGTTTGCGTAATAAAGACACAAATATACCTTCATAGTATTCACGCTTCAACATTTAAATAAAGTGGTTTTCATTGGTGAAGATCATCCTGCTGGATTAAACGTGTAAATGTTTGCTTGACACACAGATTATTTTCTGCAATAATCCCAAATCCAATGGAAGAAGCCCATTGGCTGTTTGTCGAGGGAGCCAGAGATGCTAATTGACGTCGTCCCTGCAGCACTTTCTGAGAAACGTGTTCTTGTTGAGACTTTACAGAAACACACAGAGATTCCTGCAGTGTCTCTAACATGCAGAGTTCATGAGTGAGCTAATTGAAAGGCATTATGGGCCACATCATCGTACTGTCACACTGCAGGGACGCAGCGAGCGCTTCGCTCTGCAGTCTGAGCTAAACTCACAGACCTGGACCCGAGTCCAGGATCACTGTTTACTTCAAGCGTTTGCAACATGTTCCAACAGCTGTCAGAGAGAAAGCAGCCACGCTACATTACACCTGACAGGCCGACGCAAACACAAATGCAGAAATGTTGCACGAGAGATTATTTACCAGAAAACACGGGACCATCCAAGAATACATGGAATGAAGATGATGCAAGCGGAGCGTCTTCGTGTGTTGCTCACACAATCGAGAGTTCGGGCGTCGGCGTGTTTATCAAAGAAATGACTGATCATAATATCAGCCTTATTGGTCTCAACAGAAATGCCACAACCATCTTGCAGATTACTCCTTGATGAGGAAAATGCAATTAAAACGTCAAGTGCGTTTTATTAGATTCTACCCACCCTGCAGGGTTTTAGCAGCCCCGGGAGTCCTGGATGCTCGGTGCGATGGATGGCACATATAGAGCTGCGAGCAGCATTAGGAGAGCCGCTGCCAAAATAACAGCCGCTCGCTCCCCCGATGATCCACCTTTCATCGCCGTACAATGCTGAATGTGTACATGCAGCACGGCCTGCTGTCTGCAGCCTCGTACGGAAGCTTTACTGTCTCAGTCGAGACGCGTAGACGGATACTGTTCTGTCCGTAGATGCTCAGTTTTCATTCTCTGCTTGGAGCCGTGAGGAGATCATCATGGGACACGATGTGTTCATCTACAGAAACCTGAAGAAGCTCATTGTTTCTGTGCATAAACAACAGCGTGTTGCAACATCAGGCTTCACACGGTAAAGTCTTCTCTTCATCACTGCATATATTCATGAAGGAAATATGGGTAATTCAGGAAGCTGCAGCAATTAATTAAAGGTAGAGATTACATATTTCCCTGTGCTTTTGGAAGTACATGTCAGCTGGAGTGTTTTGCAGATCCATGAGATGGATTAAAGTCTGCAGCTCATTTCAAACTTGAATTTTGTTCATTTAAGCAGTAAAAAGGGAAGAAACTTCTGTCTCCCGAGACCAGAGATGTGTCTGAAATCTCTCTGTTTAACATACGATGCACTATTTTTACTACAATACTGAGAATCTCAATTCTTAGATTTAAAATGATCAAAAACGACAACTTTCTGTAATGCGTCACATTGTATGTGCCGAGACACCGTTATTAGTTATTAAACTCATACTTGAGTCAGATATGTGTAATATAACCGTTCAGGGAATAAAGAGAGATCATTTTGTTCTGAACGTCTTTGATCGTAGAGGATTCAGGAGAATACGTCACCATATTCTTCTCACATTGAAGCAAACTGATGCGTCTGTTTGTATGTTTTTGTTTAATTTATGATGTGTTTGATTAGTGAGGTATGATATTGGCTCATGAAAGCTCAATGAGCGCTTCAGTCGCCCTAATATAAGATCATTTATCACAAAGAAACGCCTGTGAGTGGTGTACATGTGTGTATATTGTGTAGTGTAGACAGCGTATTCATGTTGTTTATATAATCTATCAGCATTTCTTGTACTAACACCTGTATATTTGTACTTTTACCTGTAAAGCCTATAAATGCTGCGTTTCATACTGTACATATCCATGCATCCACATCCTCCCCTCACTGTTTACATACATATTTAATCTTTGTATTCCTGTCCATTATGTTTATCCCGTGTGCTTTTTGCACATTTGGTTAGTTGCTAAACTGCATGACATTTTATTTTCGCTGATCCTACGTTAACTATCTGTGTTGAGGTTTCCTTGTTGAAGTAAAGAGACCACTTGAGCGCGACCGGTACCTTTAACGGAAGCATTCGACTTCACACGTCCACCGCCTGCGCTGAAGGTCAAATATTACTCACCTGAAATGTCTGAAGACAAACGTCGTCCACGCTCACAAAGCGTTTAATGAAGAGCATTCTTCTTTCCAAGACACCGTGAAATCCCATTTTCACTCTTCTGTCGGGTTTAATTCGACATGAATGACTGTGTGCGGGTGGCTGCAGCGTCATGACCTTTAAAACAGGACTTTGTTTGGTTGCACTTGATAAGATGACGATGACAGTGGAGCGGGGGGGAAAACACAAATAAAAAAAGGAGAAGGAAAATAGATCTTTTTAATGGAGTTTAACAATCGGTCTCTGGTGGACTCATTAGGATGACCAGTTTGACTTATTTTACAGCCACTGGTAATTAGTATCTGCAGGAGTTATAGCTGTAATCAGCCAAGTTTTCCCTTTGACTTTCTCTTCGTTAGCCATTAACTTTGGTGTTATACTTGCTCCAGGAAGGCGGTCAAATGTGTAAAAAGACAGCAGCCGTAAAACTAATAAAACTGTAGGGTTCCTTCTGGGGAACCTTAATACTTCCAGCGATATGATAATTCTTTTTACTTCAAAGCAGCCATTAAAAAAAAGGACAATTTCCACTGCCTTTCACCGGCGTGACGGAGCTGTGAAGGCCTTGCTGCATTTGACGGGTGTTTTGGGGTAACGGAGCTCCTGTTGGCTCTGCAGGGGCTTCAGTGCTTCTGATCAATAATAAACAGCAGAGTCTCTTCGGTGGGTAAACACAAATATTTTAAATAGTTTATCAGAGGAAGCATTTTACTCATCAGTGTTCCTCCTTATCAAAGCAGTCCACAGCGGCACATGAGAACACAACCACATTATGAGACCTCATTATTAACACAGAATTGATGAACAAACACTGTTAAAGGGAAAAATAGAAAGTGATCATCAAAATAAAAACAGACCTTTTCAGCTCAATATTTGGGAATTCCTTCATTATTAATTTTAGGTGGAAAACGATTCACAAAAGGTGGAAAATAAACCTCTAAAAAATCCAAAATTTCATGTGTTTGTCTTTTAGTTTACACGTTCACAACCAATCAAATCTTTGCATGAAGAAGCCATGTCAGTGTTGTGTCACAAGCAGCGCAGGTGGTCACACTGAACCAGCAGCAGCTACACAGATTAGCTTCATGCTAACGGCTCCTTCTTACAGCTCACACACACATGGACCTCAGCGAGCACACAGAAGTGCACCGCTAGCGTCGCTCATCGGCTGCTTCACACAGTACGTCGTCACTTGTGTCTGGCTGGATGCTGTTGTGGTCCTCGCTCTTCAGCACCGCTAACAACAACCTGTTAGTTCACCACATGAAGGCAACGCTGCAAGGTTGTTCACTTTGTTACTGTCAATCACAGAAAGAGACACGCCCCTCTCAAAGACTTTCTTTCTTCATTTTACCAGTAAAAAAACGAAACAATACATAAATGTTCAAGTAACAAATACATATGCTGACGTCATCACAGACAGCAGGTCTCGTTGGTGCTTAAAACTAAATTCAAATCGTGTATCAGTGAATACATCTTCTCATTTTACCTCAATAAACAATCTCACATGAGAAAACCATCAATAACTATCACGACAGGATGTTTCTAACGTGTCCTGCAGAACGTTAAAGTTTCCACCTCATCAGAACTCTGTGTTTTAGTTCAGGTTGGACTTTCAAACACTGTGAAAGGTCGAAAATAGAAACTTCTCCAAGTGCTCATCAAGAGACAACAAGACCTGTCTGAACTCATTTCAGCGTTGTTGTCTTTTTTTTCTTTTTTTTACATCCTCCTCTTTTTTTACTGCCCATCTAATGGCTTATTTATTACATTCATTCTTTATAAGCCGGCTCCTGTGTGGCCTCATTACGACTATAGCACTGCTTTGGAATTCCAGGATAATTATGAGCTTCATTGTTTTAATAAGAGTCTCGGTCAGCCCGGATCTCGGCTACGTCTTCACAGTTCCCAGCGGGAAATATATGAGGGCAGCACCAGCGCCGGACAGATGGAATCAGACGCACTGCAGGTAAATATTTATTCGGCGCTGTGTGAAGGAGGACACTTGAACCTCATCAACTGTCTTGTAAAAACAGTGGTGTGATGTAAATCTATGCGGCTGTACGTCCACCGCCCTGTATAAGTCTGTGATGCAACCTCAGCTTGTGTCTGAAATCAAAGCGCTGCTTTTCTTCTCATCATGAGGAAATGCTCGGAAAGTCTTTGGGTCGGGAGAGGAGCTCACATTAACGTCAGCATGGCACAAAGAAAAGAACCGTTTCCTCACAGAGACGTACACGTTATGATGAACATGTCTGTTGTATCTCTTTGGTGCATGTTCTCTTTCACTAATGAAGTAAAATGCCAATGACCAACACCAACAGGGAGCGGAATGACTGAACTCTGTCACAGTCAGGCCTGTGGCCATTATCTTTATCTTATTAATACTTAGTCATGATGTTCCACAATGCCCCCCCCATGGTCCACAGACAATTTTAATCTAACAATCAAAATCTAATCTAACCGATAAATTATTTGGATTTCCTTATTTTGCATTTATTTCTGGGCAGTTGTATTCTGTGTAAATGGTTCTTGTGACATGTTGGAGATACTCTGAAGTCGTATGTGAACACAGGTCCATCGCGCTGCATCGAGTATAAAAGAGCCGACGCACAAACCAACGGTATAAACCGGCGCTCTGCTGGGGAGGTGATGACCTCATGCTCACATAGAGAAACATGGAATAAACGGAGCGCAGGGACGATATCAAAGTGTAAATATTCACAAATAACATGAAGGTTTGATTCCACATGACGACCTTTGTGATGATGAGATGATGGGAATTTAAATGTTTGAATTGAGAGTGTTTTTAACTTCAACTGTTCCTGTTTACAGATACAAATTCATATTGTGCTATTTTCACCATTACAAAGATAAGAATGTGTTTCGTACTTGCATACCAGCAATGATCCAACTTATTTGAAGTTATCCTTCATAAGTACTGTACATGTTTCTTCTTGTTTTTTAATCGTTTTGTTGTAGTTTTGCTGTAACGGTAAAATGGGGGGGTTAAAGGTCATAAAATGCGCAGCTATCTGCAATGCAAGCGGCCATCTTGAAGCCGTGTGGACGCCTCTGAAACCACCACGCACAGTTTATTTAAGCATATTCATCTATTTATTTTGTGATTTGTCCGGCTCCATTTTACCGAGTCAGCAAAGCAATATGAACAGTTTTTAAACTTCTTCAAGCATCACGTAAAAACATTTCTATTTCGCAAAGACTTTCTTTTATATTCGTCATTTTAAAAGCAAAATTCTTTCCAGTTCGTCTTCATCTGTTGGATGTAACACACGGTAAATGCTTTCTTCTTCCAACTTTGATTCATTCTTTCTGTTTTTATTTACACTTTGAGCTACATGGTCTGTATGAAATGTGCTGTATGAATAAAGATTATTATGATGATGATGATTATATATGCAGACCTGCGATGGACCCGTTCGTGATGCTGAACCAGGCTGTAGCTTCCTGTGTATTCGTTCTGATCCGGTGCAGCAGAATAATCGTAGATTGATGAGCGAAGTTCACGAGAGCGACTTCTGCACAGAACCGTTAGCCGTTAGCCGTTAGCATCGTGTGCTACAAGAGGAAACACAATGTTCAGTTCCACAGCATAAGAGATGCTTTTCACTTTTAAAGCTGCTTCGTGTTCAAACACTATCACACAGATTGTTGTATTTCTCTATAATCCTGAAGTTATTGTCCAGCGCTTTTTATTTTGAGACACTTATCTACTTTCTAACCTTCATAAAAATGTATTTTATTGTTCTTGGACTAAAGAGGATAATTCTTTTAGATGTAGAGTTTGTACGTTCTCCTAAATTATATTAGATATTCTGTGTTTTCATAGAGTCAACAAATACTTTTACTTCCTCGTCTGGACTTCTCCTGTGAAGGGAAACCTTCTCTCACTGTGAGCCGTCAGTGTTTGAAATCCTCTCAATCCACGTCATGTGACTGTGTTGAACCTTTCTGTTTGAAGCAACTACCCAGTTATTTTATAGTGTGTGTGTGTGTGTGTGTGTGTGTGTGTGCGTGCGTGCGTGCGTGTGTGTGTGTTGCAGAGCAATGGAGCTAATAGAGTGAAACTGATGAGATCATGTTTGTGGTGCTTCAGATAAAAATGGTCCAAATCAAAGGGACGGGTCGCCTCAGAAATCTGTCTGTCCAACATATTCCCAACATGAAGCAACAGTCTGTGGATCATCTTCTGGGTCGGGAGTTCTAGAAAGACACGTTGATGTTGAGTTCCTCAAATGTATTTTCTTTCTCTCGTTGAGCGCCAGAAGCCGAAAGCATCTCGTTCCATCATACTGCAGACAGCAGAGACCATCAACCAGCAAAACCATCGAGTTTAACACACAGAACTACAGGCCAGAGGAACAATATGTATTTTATACATTTGGGGGTGAACTCTCCCTTTAATGTTTGCTCGGCGTTATGGAGGATACTTTGGCAGCTTGTTGTGGTTTTTTGCCAAGAAGTGAAGCGTTTGGATTTTGATTATGAGGTTGATTCATGGAGATAATACCCAAGTGGAAACGTGTCTCCATCTGAGTTCTGAACATGAGATCTAGTTATTTGTGAGATACCTGCAGGTGTTTGTTTCTCTGCCACATTGCTGCACAATGAGACGTATGGAAGAGAAACGCTGCTACAGCGCCGAGGCAAGACGGCGTTACTCACTTCACTTTTAAAACTAAATATAATCGAGGAATAAATGATGACATATCATTTTAGATGAAGCTTCTCTGCAGTATGTGAAGTTATTAAAATGAACTCCACATTCACAATGCATGCTTTCGCACGCTTCCAGACCCGGCCTGCATGAAGTGCAGCTCGAGGAACCTCACATGTGCACGTGGCCGTGATGTGAGAGCATCATCGAGCAGCTTCAGCACACGCCTCCTGCAGCATCCATCACATGCACACGCCTCCTGCAGCATCCATCACACGCACACTCCTCCTGCAGCATCCATCACACGCACACGCCTCCTGCAGCATCCATCACACGCACACGCCTCCTGCAGCATCCATCACACGCACACGCCTCCTGCAGCATCCATCACACGCACACGCCTCCTCCAGCATCCATCACACGCACACGCCTCCTGCAGCATCCATCACACGCACACGCCTCCTGCAGCATCCATCACACGCACACGCCTCCTGCAGCATCCATCACACGCACACGCCTCCTGCAGCATCCATCACACGCACACGCCTCCTGCAGCATCCATCACACGCACACGCCTCCTGCAGCATCCATCACACGCACACGCCTCCTGCAGCATCCATCACACGCACACTCCTCCTGCAGCATCCATCACACGCACACGCCTCCTGCAGCATCCATCACACGCACACGCCTCCTGCTGCATCCATCACACGCACACGCCTCCTGCAGCATCCATCACACGCACACGCCTCCTGCTGCATCCATCACACGCACACGCCTCCTGCAGCATCCATCACACGCACACTCCTCCTGCAGCATCCATCACACGCACACGCCTCCTGCAGCATCCATCACACGCACACGCCTCCTGCTGCATCCATCACACGCACACGCCTCCTGCAGCATCCATCATACCTTGTGTGCTTAAGTAACACCTTCAATGCAGGACTTTTATGTTTTTGTGTTGTTTTGTTTTTCAGCTTGTTATCTTTGCTTTTATGTATTTTTTTATGTACGCTGTCATTTTGATCAGGAGCGCCTTGTAAAAGAGATTTAAGATCCCAATGGGATCATCCTGGATAAATAAAGGTTAAATAATATACAAAGAATACGTGAACAGAGCAGTACTACTACTTTTACTTCAGTTAAAGTACTGCTTACATCAGCAACATTGCTGTTGTCTCAGTTTTCTAAGTAACCGAACACACGTTTACTTTGTACATTTTATTTTGAAAGGGTGAAAAGAGAGCAGCAGACCTTAAAGTTTTAAAACAACAAACAGAGGAAGACGACGTCCTGCCTCTAGATCATCGTCCGATGATGAAGTGTCATCACTTCACTTACTCCAGACGCCGCTTAACATTTCGCCTGTGATGTCAGTGTGTGGCCCGTTTCCGTCTACTTTATGGCAGGGGGGGGGGCAGCATCTCCAGCGCCCCGGCCATAAATCTGCGACTCTACCGGAGCATCTTCATCCAAGACCGCCGTGGTGCCGCTGTCCAAAACATCTCCCCGACCGCTCGCCCTGGGCAGGTGCCAGTGATTTTTTTTTTGGTCTGCTGAGATCATTAAAGGTATTAGTTACCCCCCCCCCCCCCCCCCCCCCCCCTCATTAAACATGCTGAATCCATTTGTTTAGCAAGCAGCTGAGGGAGCGATGGAGGGCTCACCCAGGCTGGGGATTGATTTAT
This sequence comes from Ophthalmolycus amberensis, assembly GCA_024529925.1. Lineage (NCBI taxonomy): Eukaryota > Metazoa > Chordata > Actinopteri > Perciformes > Zoarcidae > Ophthalmolycus > Ophthalmolycus amberensis. Next base: position 209,771 of record JAFEUB010000377.1, read on the forward strand.
TAACACTGATTTCTGCCTCTGAGACCGTCCCGATGATGATCGCTCCGCCTCAGGAATGTCAATGGAGACGAGGAGGGTTCACCTCGCCTCAGATGGACGTTAATGGACGGTTAATGTGAAGGACGCAGAATAAATCTATCAGTCAAAATAGGCCGAATATTTCTGCTGCACTGCCAACAACATGTGTGGAAGCCCAAAGCTGCCAACAGCACAAAAAGACCGTTGTTACGTCTCCATGAGCTCAGATTACGTCTCCAGTTACTGTCTTTGGTGTTTTACTGACTGTCTCACACTCAGTTTAAATCAGAATCGGGGTCAACTTTATCGTTTGCAATTTATTTAATATTCCACTATTATTCCAAATATGACAATATTAGGAATTTAATCGGGGAATTGTAAACGGTCCTTCTGGATATTCTGAATGAGCTCTTATTATATCTGATGAAGACGTGTTTGATAGAATATGTTGTTATTCAGGTTTCAGCAGCATTCTTCTGTCGAGTGTGCAGCACATTTAGAATATGCATCTCAATCTGTACTGGCAGAGATGCAGAAATATCACAAAGTCATGCAGCATCTTACATTAATGAGTGTGCACGCCTTCGTGTTGAACAGACTGTGAAGCCCTCTGAGGCAGATTTGTGATTTTGGGCTGTACAAATAAATTCAATTCAATTAATGTAAACGGTAATATTCATGGGATATTAATTTGTATTTCCCATGTAAACAACTGAGTAGGAATATTGTCTTTAACCATTAATTGTTATGTCTGGACATAAATATATATTTCCAAGCAGTAAGACGGTAGAGCAATGGTTAATATATATTAATACAAATATAATTAAACTTAATTGTTCTGCACTTTCACATCATTTTTACTAAATACATTTTATTCTGACTTTATACTTTGAGTTTCAGAAGTCAAATCTACATGATATGGACTTTTCAGAGTCAAAATCTTTGACTAAACTATTTAAAATGTTGCCTTTAATGTTTAAATTGTTATCCAATCAACACTGTAAACCTTTTCTCGGCGTTGTTGGTCTTCCATATCACTCGTGGGTCCATCTGGAGAAGGTGTTTACAGTCTGACTGTCAGGAGAGATGCTACGACATGAGCGATGAAACGCTATCTGCGCTGCAGCCACAGATGTTTGTGCGATATTATCTTGGAGGGCTGGAGGTGCCCAGCTGTCTCTGCTGATTTTTCTCTCGTCCGTTACAGTCCGAGCTCTCAGATATGTTTTTATGATGAATCTACATATTTCCTCTCTCCGGGGGGACACACATTATTGGGAAGCACTCGATCTCTGCCTCCATTTCCTGTCGGCTCTAATAGCTTCCAGGTGAGAGGTGTTCCCCGGCCCTCGCCTGGGAATGCTTATTAAAACTGTTTTCCTATTGATACAGTTGGTTTGATACTTACCAGATTTGACAAAGTAAAGATCTCATGTTTGGCGTAATATTACAAGGGAAACATAAGTGAGTTATTTGGCCTCGACATGCTGGAAACGTGACGTTGTTAAAGCGCAGGCCCTGAAACCTGAAACTGAGGGGGGGGGGGGGGGGGGGGTCCCTCGGCCGCATTTGGTTTTCATTATTTATTTTATTTTTTTGCTCGAAGAAATTTAACAATAGCACCCAGGGATTAAGTCATGGTGCAGGTCGCGGCCAAGCCAAACATCCTGCCTCCTCCAGAAAAATGAAGACAGATGAAGAAGGGAAGCAGGTGTAAAGTGTACTCGAGTGCTTCGCCTCTTTGTCCTCTCCGGGAGGTGTTGTGTGCACAAAGTCTCTCCTCCAAAATCAACTCGCCCGAGCACTGAAGAGGTGAGGAAGAGGAGGAGGAGGAGGAAACGTTTTCCATATTCCTGCACATACTGAACACTTTTCATGGGAACTGTTAAAGGTTCTGATGGTGTGCTTAACGGGAGGAGAGTCTGCACCCGCCTCTCTATTTATTAGGCTCGTTTCATACCAGTGTGTGTGTGTGTGTGTGTGTGTGTGTGTGTGTGTGTGGCCTGTTAAGCATGAAGAGTTGGACTTATGTTTCAGGCTCTTGTGGTACCAAGATGGTTCAGGGTCACGGCGACACACGCAAAGTATGAATGTGAATGCATTGCTTATTTATGGCCTGCACTATACGTGAGTCTCATGTTTTTAGAGGTGCAACCAGAGGGCAACCTCGGGTTCTGCAGAATGAAGCCGATTTTGAAGTGTCTGCATTTGAAGTGACCGGCATTCTCTCTAGTGTCCACCAGGGGGCGACTCCTCTGGTTGTATAGAAGTCTATGAGAAAATGACTCTACTTCTCTCTTGATTTATTCCCTCAGTAAACATTGTAAACATGAGTTTATGGACTCATGACCATAAAGCAGGGGATGCTTTAGGGGCGGGGCTACACGGTGATTGACAGGTCTCTACTGGAGACGTATACGGCGTCTCTACGTCACTCCTCCTCAGTCCATATATGGTCACTTCCTGTTCACTGGCTGCAAAAAAGCCAAGATGGCGACGGCAAAATTGCCGAACTGGAGGCTTCAAAACATTTGGCCCTGGATGAGTATTTGGTGCAGCAGATACCTGACTGTACCTGAACCAGGTCTGTCAGAGACCTAACTGTACCTGAACCAGGTCTGTTAGAGACCTAACTGTACCTGAACCAGGTCTGTTAGAGACCTAACTGTACCTGAACCAGGTCTGTTAGAGACCTAACTGTACCTGAACCAGGTCTGTTAGAGACCTAACTGTACCTGAACCAGGTCTGTCAGAGACCTAACTGTACCTGAACCAGGTCTGTTAGAGACCTAACTGTACCTGAACCAGGTCTGTCAGAGACCTAACTGTACCTGAACCAGGTCTGTTAGAGACCTAACTGTACCTGAACCAGGTCTGTCAGAGACCTAACTGTACCTGAACCAGGTCTGTCAGAGACCTAACTGAACCAGGTCTGTCAGAGACCTAACTGAACCTGAACCAGGTCTGTCAGAGACCTAACTGTACCTGAACCAGGTCTGTTAGAGACCTAACTGTACCTGAACCAGGTCTGTCAGAGACCTAACTGTACCTGAACCAGGTCTGTTAGAGACCTAACTGTACCTGAACCAGGTCTGTTAGAGACCTAACTGTACCTGAACCAGGTCTGTCAGAGACCTAACTGTACCTGAACCAGGTCTGTTAGAGACCTAACTGTACCTGAACCAGGTCTGTCAGAGACCTAACTGTACCTGAACCAGGTCTGTCAGAGACCTAACTGAACCAGGTCTGTCAGAGACCTAACTGAACCTGAACCAGGTCTGTCAGAGACCTAACTGTACCTGAACCAGGTCTGTCAGAGACCTAACTGAACCAGGTCTGTCAGAGACCTAACTGAACCTGAACCAGGTCTGTCAGAGACCTAACTGTACCTGCACCAGGTCTGTCAGAGACCTAACTGTACCTGAACCAGGTCTGTCAGAGACCTAACTGTACCTGAACCAGGTCTGTCAGAGACCTAACTGAACCAGGTCTGTCAGAGACCTAACTGAACCTGAACCAGGTCTGTCAGAGACCTAACTGTACCTGAACCAGGTCTGTCAGAGACCTAACTGAACCAGGTCTGTCAGAGACCTAACTGTACCTGAACCAGGTCTGTCAGAGACCTAACTGAACCAGGTCTGTCAGAGACCTAACTGAACCTGAACCAGGTCTGTCAGAGACCTAACTGTACCTGAACCAGGTCTGTCAGAGACCTAACTGAACCAGGTCTGTCAGAGACCTAACTGAACCTGAACCAGGTCTGTTGGAGACCTAACTGTACCTGAACCAGGTCTGTTGGAGACCTAACTGTACCTGAACCAGGTCTGTTGGAGACCTAACTGTACCTGAACCAGGTCTGTTAGAGACCTAACTGTACCTGAACCAGGTCTGTTGGAGACCTAACTGTACCTGAACCAGGTCTGTTGGAGACCTAACTGTACCTGAACCAGGTCTGTTGGAGACCTAACTGTACCTGAACCAGGTCTGTCAGAGACCTAACTGAACCTGAACCAGGTCTGTCAGAGACCTAACTGAACCTGAACCTGGTCTGTCAGAGTCCTGCATCGTTGGTTTCAGGCGTCCCACTTAGCGATGCACAAACTGCTGGCCCTCTCTCTCTCTGAACTATTCTCTCTCTATTGACGGAGTGGATGTTGAGCAACACATGGTTTTCGATGGACCCACATCATATTTCCAAACCTCATCCAGAACCTTGTCCTTTCACAGGAAAACGAGGCTGGCGAGTGTGAACCTCCTGGACCAGTGATTTACGTACCTTCTCCAGATCCGAGCCCAGTTGGCGAGCAGCTCCGGTGTCATCACGAGGGCCGGGCTGGGGGCTCTTCCTGTGTGAGATGACTTACAGCGCCCCCCCCCCCCCCCCCCCCCCCCCGACCCTGTCAGTCCTGAACACTGCTTTATAACAACACACACACACACACACAGAGAAATGTAAAACTGGGCCTGCAGTCGTATCACAATGACATCATCACCTCACAGGAAATGGTCTAATTCTTTAAGAGCGCAGATGTACGGAGAGCAGCAGTGACATAATAACTCCATTCCATCGCCCCAAACCAAACACACCTGCACTCACTCTGTAGTACCTCTTCAACTGACGGATTAAGAAATACTTCAACAATTACTGAAACCAAAACATCGGCGGGTACGTTTGACCTCCTCCCCTCCCGTAGCTCGCTGCAGATGCTGTGAACAAACCGGTTCCTACCGAGATGAAAACAAATCAATCCCACATTAATGTGAGCACTTTAAACATGACATACGAGTCTATGACTCTCCATTTACACTTATTATTGACTTATTACTTTTGTATGATATTTTTATGACCTGCTATACTTTTAGTTGTTATGATGACATACTATACTTTAACTTTTTAATGAAATACTTTTATGACAAAAGGTACTGTGACTTTTTAATACATTTTTATGGCATGCTATAATATATCTTATGAGTTTTAAATGTTTTAAATACTATTTTATGACATCGTAATGACATGCTTTAAACTATTACTATAGTAAGTGGAGAAAAGGCATAAATATGTTTGTCAAAAGCATTGTATAAAATTGAGAAAGAAGTCATAGTATAGCATGTCGAAAAATGTCAGAGTATAGTCAATTGTTGTTAAAAAAAGTCATAGAAGTCAGTGTAGTAAGTCGAAAATGTAAAAAACGTCATACTATAGGATGTCAAAAGTAGTTTTTAAAAAGTCATAAAACAATTGTATAATGTGGTGAAAAAAGTCATACGAAGGTATGTTTAAAAATGTTATACAAATGTCACGGTATATTATGTCGAAAGAAGTCATAGCATAGTTTGTCATAGATAAGTCTTAAAAAAACAAAAAGTCATAGTATACAGCATGTTGAAAAAAGACAAAAGTATTGTTTAGTGGTCAGCTCTTCTTCTCTGTGAATAAGAGTTGTTTAGTGTTCAGCTCTTCTTCTCTCTGTGAATAAGAGTTGTTTAGTGTTCAGCTCTTCTTCTCTCTGTGAATAAGAGTTGTTTAGTGTTCAGCTCTTCTTCTCTCTGTGAATAAGAGTTGTTTAGTGTTCAGCTCTTCTTCTCTCTGTGAATAAGAGTTGTTGAGTGTTCAGATCTTCTCTCTTTAAATAAGAGTTGTTGAGTGTTCAGCTCTTCTTCTCTCTTTAAATAAGAGTTGTTCAGTGTTCAGCTCTTCTCTCTTTAAATAAGAGTTGTTTAGTGTTCAGTTCTTCTTCTCTCTTTAAATAAGAGTTGTGTAGTGTTCAGCTCTTCTTCTCTCTTTAAATAAGAGTTGTTTAGTGTTCAGTTCTTCTTCTCTCTGTGAATAAGAGTTGTTTAGTGTTCAGTTCTTCTCTCTGTGAATAAGAGTTGTTGAGTGTTCAGCTCTTCTTCTCTTTAAATAAGAGTTGTTGAGTGTTCAGCTCTTCTTCTCTTTAAATAAGAGTTGTTTAGTGTTCAGCTCTTCTTCTCTGTGAATAAGAGTTGTTGAGTGTTCAGCTCTTCTTCTCCTCTTTAAATAAGAGTTGATGGTTGGTTGATGTTCAGCTCTTCCAGCTGCAGCAGCAGTTTTTGGCTGATGCTGTGTGGACTCATGGAGGGTCAGAGGTTCTTCTTTGGGAGTTTTGCTGCCGTAGCCTCGGGCGTCGCTGCGTTTTCAAGAAACCGACTCCACAGCTCATCAAGGCTGGTGCTGACGGTGGAGTGGAAGTTAATTGTGCCTGTAACGGAGCCTCAGCAGGCCCAGCACTGCCAACAACCCCACCCCCCCCCCCCCCCTCCCCTCTCTACTGCAGTCTCTGATACCGGCCCGTTCTGGTCCTCCACGATGGAAACCAGACTTCCTGCTCAGAACTACAGGCCTGATAAAGACCACTGCTGACCTTCAGCACTTATCACTCTGAAAGGGAAGTTTTTTTATCTGCCAGTCACACACACATCCCTCATTCCAGAGGTTGCTTTTACCTTCCTGCCCTCCTTCACACATCAGCTGACCTCTACCTGGTCCCAGTACCTGAACTAGCTCTCTGACATGTTCATCTGTCACTAACAGCTGATCTATCTGTCCCACTCTTTTACAACATTTCACCGCCTTTATGGAGAAAACATCAGTGAAGTTTCTATTCAAAACAAGTCAAAGAATTTAACCAAATATCTGAAAAATCAGCAAAATAAAAATACATTGCTTTAATGTTTTGATTCATGTTGCCTCAGATTCAGTGTGCCCTCGTCTCCTTCACTCACTTTAACATTCCAGAAGAGATCTGAATCTAAACTCTCCCTCCTCCCTTCACAGCTCAGTGACATGTGAACACAGACATGAGAGACGTGTCATTCAGTTTGACTTACACTGTCCGAGGATGTCGTTATCTCTGATGTCCGTCCTGAATAAATCCACTTTGGAATCTTAGCAGATGCTGCAGAACCTGCCTGAGAAACGTCATGTCTTAAAGTTCTCTTCAGTGTTAAAGTGATCCAGTGACGGTCGTCTGTAGATCAACGTGTTGACTGCAGACAGGAGCTCATCAAAGACCATCCGGCTCACTTTTAAAGGAGATAATCTGACTCTAGGTGAACAAGTAGAGGCAATAAACCACTGGAGTCTGCATCATATATAATAAATAGGCCTGTTTGTTATGTTTCTTTAACATATTTCCATCTGTTAGATCAGTAAAAACTGTTTTCATTTAGTCCATTTTAAGACAAAAGTCAAATTTTACTCTCAACCGATTTGTTTTTAAAACCCATTAAAGTACAAGGATGTTGCTCCAGATGGGAATTAAATTACTGACCAGTGCTTCAGACTCGGACTCAGGTTTTTGGCTTCCCTGTAAAATCTGGTCAACGTCAGAAGGTTTCACGGTACAAAAATGTGACTCTGCAGTCGTCATCGGTTCATAAAAGCTGTCCGTCTTTAAACGTGTGTCTGTGGATTCAAGAGAAGGACTTCTGACCGTCAACACGAGCCTCCATGTGACCCTCCTGAATCTGGTCCTCCACACAAACCTCCACGTGGTTCTCTTGAAGTCCGGCTGATGTTTCTACCTTCAGCCAGAGCTCCGTTCCGTCTTCACCCTCCGCCAACAGTTTCATCATTTCATCATCATAGAATATTTCTGCTGGATGTTGGAAAAGTTTGGTTGTTGTTTTTTTTGTCCCACCGAGTCCTTCAGTCACTCCAGGTCATTTCTTTCATGCAACTTTTATTCTGAAAAACAGGCTAATTTAAGCTCAATATTCTTCACCTTAACCCTTCTCCCCCTTTCTTACCTTTATCTTGAGGATGTCAGCTACATGTTTCTCGTTAATTCATTACTTGGACTTAAACTGCTTTCGGCAAATTAATTGACGTTTAAAAAAGAAGATGAATCAACTTTATAATGATGCTGTTTTGTAAAAAGTCTGAGTTCATGCTTTGTTAGTTCTCTCCGCTAAAAGAGAAGCAAACAACTGTTAGAATGTTTGTTTTCGGAGTTTGGATCTGTCGGTGCTAGGCTACGCTAACATCGCAGCAGCTCCATCAACACTCAACATAACGTCATGAATATGGCAACGATGGTATTTCATGTACTGTGGTTTGTACACAGAGCTCATGTTACTCTTGGCCTCTTTGCATTGACTTATCATCACGTTGTGACACTTCACATTCAACATGACACATTTTAACTTCCTACAAACAGACTCGTGACGGCTGAGAGTTCAAGCCAAATGTAATCTTTATTAGACTGTTTCTGTACAAAAAGCACTGGATCACAGGAAGAAAACCAAAAAAAGACATGCATCTATTTACAGCATGGCCAGAGACAGGAAACCAAAGAAAGCTTTAGTTTGTATTCTAAAGACATTACTTAAACATTGTGCTTTGATATACTTTGATGATATATTTCATATTTCACAAAGATGCAGTACCTCTGCCCTCTTTCACATTGAAGTAAAACATCGAAAAAAGTATATTTTGCAGTTTTTTTAAAACCTCGGCTGAAAACCAGGCCGGTGAGAAGCAAACTTTCTACAACTGTGACCGAAATAAAATGAAATAAAAAAAGGTTACAGCGAGCTGTTCGAAAGGTGGAGACGGAAACGTTCACGTTGAGGGCGGTGTGTTCACCGGCTGCAGTTCATTAGTGTCGCTGAAAGAAATGGCTTTTCCTAAAGACACTGGACAGATGTTCAACCACCAGCTGGCTGATGTTGTGCAGACACTGACGTCCTGCTGGATTTGCATAAAGTCAAAAAAGTTGAATCCGTCCAAACTTCAGATTCCTTCCCTCACGTCAAAGACGTTCAGAGAGTTAGTTCACGTCTTCTTTTCATTTTACCTTTTTAATATTCGTGTGACTGTAGCATACAGATGTTATAAATGTAGAAACATTGTCTCGTCAATTTACAGACTTTTGAAACTGTTCTGATAGTTTTCTTGTAAAATAAGAGATTCTGATCAAACAGACGATGAGTTCAGAATAGTTTCATTCTGAGATATGAACACAAAGTTGTCCGAATTCTAAGATGTTTATTTTTGTTTTTATTTGAAATATAAATCTAGAAATTGTGAAACATTTAAGTTCATTTTCTCATTAATATGAAATTCAGATCTTTTAATTATGACATTTTATTTTTACTATAACACGTCGAAATTATGAGATTTGTGTAATTTGATTTCCAAATCTTGTAAATGAATAATGTATTCTATTGTCATTTCTTGTGTTTGTGAGATGTTGAATCATATTTACGTGCCGTAGAAGTAATGTTTAGAGACGGTGAACGAGGAGGCTTCTGTAGTAACGTCCCAGATCGCGTTGTAGTTCCTTCCTGTGTGGGTTGGGGGCGCTGTGCGTTGCTGTTTGGAAGGCTAACTGCTAACTGCTAACGTCTTCTCTTTCAGGTCAGTGCTGATGATGCAAACTTTGTTTTTTGGGGAACCTGAGGGACGAACGTCTGGCACAAAAAAAGAAGTTCTCACAGTTTGACTGGAGACTTAAATAAAACACAATCCGCTGCAGAACTAAAACTTTGTCAAACAAAGAGAAGTTGTCGATCGTAAGGCATCAAAAACACGACTTCTAGTTCTTTTGATTCTTCCAAACGTTTTGATCACAGAACAGGAACACAGTTGCATCAGTAAAAGATCCAGATTGTGTGCGACGACGAGGACGGAACCACCAACAACAACACCGACGTCCATGGAAGTCTCCTTGAGATCAGTGAACCCAAAAACCTTTCGTTTTAAAAATCTGCTGCCTGTTTTTAAATCGTTCATTCTCACGAAAAAAACCCACAAAGACGAGAGGATCGGGTCCAATATTAAGATGGATAAAACATCGTCTCCTAAACACCGAAACCAAGAGAGACGCTCGGTCCAAAAGTAAAGACTGGAGGAATATTATGATCGTTATAAGCTTCTGAAATATAAAAATTTCACATGACAAGGATTTTTTTGCCGTTTCCCAACGGCAGGAAAAAAAACCCATATCGGTGCATATCGCTCTTGCTTTCGTCTTTTTTTGTTACTTTTAGCTTTTTTTTCTTCTTTTTGCTAAGATGCATTGCTCTTTATTAAGTGCCCCAACAAAAGAATAGTGCATTAAGAAATAACCATGATTATACATTTCACAATAATACACAAAAGGACGAGAAGAACCAGGGGAAACACAAATGATGCTGTTTACAAAAAGTTAAATATCATATCGTAAAAGCATTTTTATACAAAAGTGATGAAAGCGTTTTTTGTTTTTTTTTACGTCCTGCTTTCAAAAACAGGGCGACCGTGTCGTGACGTGTTTTTTTCTTTGTTTTGTTTTTACAAAAGGGTTAATTCCTCTCACTTGTTCACTCTTTTTACAATATCTAAAAGGTATTAAGACATCAAATGTGTTTACATATATATATTTGAGACTATCATTCAGGCCTAAAATCACAAAAGGAACTCCCCCAAAAACATACTTTTTATAAATACATATAAAATAAGCACAGTCAGAAGAATAAGAAGAGAATCTGGTACCTAAATGTGATTAAAACGGCTGCAAGCTTTTTCTGGTTAAAATCTACCACTCAACACACCTGAAACAGAACTATTGTACTGGATTAAACAATAGGATGAGAGAGACGTCCAAAACAAGGAAATAAGAAATGATCAAAATAAAAATAAAAAGCTGGGCCGCCTCAACTTCATTCAGTTATTGTAACTTTTGTTCTTCTCGCTGCAGGACGTTCGATTCTTTCTTTAGAAAATTACTGCATTTTCCTCCTTTTTAGAATATGAGACAAACTTTGTTAAACGCCAGAAGATGTGACTTTAATCTTAAAGGGGGGGGGGGGGGGGGTAATTATTATTTATAATTCAGTTAATTCAGATTTCTGATTGAAAATCTAGAACCCGTCTGACGGGTTCTAGATTGAAATAAGAATCCACCGGGAGCTTGTGATCCGGTGAGAGGAACATGAACTGAAGAGACTGAACAGTCACACTGCGTCTCACACATCATTTCTGAGTCGCTTCGGTAAAGGAATCGCTGCTTTGCATATTTTAGCTCATTTACTACAAAACCAAATACTCTCATGACATGTGTTGAGAAAATGAATCTGCAGAGACGAATATTGATGTATTGTTGCGTGATGACGTTTAAAAAGGTGCAGAATGAACTTCGTTGTGACGCAACAATAAGAAAAGTAGAAGCAGACGAAATGTCGACAAATATTCATTTTCTCTCTGCAGGTTGATTTTCCCGTGAAATAAATAAATAAAATTAATTATTTAATTAATCAAATTGGAATAATTTAATTAAAACATGCAGAAACACTGGTAGCCGTTTTTTTTTTTAAATGAATCATTTTAATAATTTGGGCATCAGACCAGTGTGCTTTAATGTTTTAATGTAAATGATGTCTGCACATTTTAATGTTTTATTTTCCTCCATTGGTTTCCACTCATTTCCACTCTGCTCTTGTGTAATCCATCACAGTGAACATCAAGTCTGCAGTTGTTCTTGTTTTCTCCTCAAACTGCAATTTGAGGGACAAATTGCATTAAATTGAATAAAGTTTGTGTCAAATCTCCATTATTATTATTATTATTATTATTATTATTATTATTTGTAATTCAGTTCTGTTACCTCACTTGAACCAATCAGCAGGCTTCAGGATGTTTTGTTGCGTGAAACTTTCAAATGTAATTAAATGAAATCATTTCTTCATTATTGAGTCTTTGGATTAAATCGAGAATAAAAACCTCACCTGTCAAGTTCAGGTGAGTCCTCCATACCCGACTGCAGGATCCGGTCTCATGCCGAACTCCATTTAAGTGGAGATAGATTTTAACAATAAATAAAGTAGTGGTTACTGTGATAGATTACACAACATTTAGCATTATTTCATATTATACAGAGATAAAGGAAATAAGAAAAAAATTATGTTAACAAAATATTTAGCAGTGATTTGTACTAAATGAGTAAAATATAGAAGCGCACTGGTCCTTTAATTCTGACCAGATCAAACCGGATTGACTTGTTAGCCAATGAGTGACCAGAAGCTCCCGGTGGACACGCCTCCTTCCTGTCTCACAGTGGTTCAAACTGATCCGAGACCTGTTTTAGTCTCCACAGACTTCTGAAGTCAAACACAACTAATACTCAACACAACATGTAGTACACACCCTGCAGACACACACACTGCCCCCCCCCCCCCCACACAGTTCACCTCCACGATGACGTCGACTGGCGGTCAAATTAATCGATGAAGAGTCAAACTTTGTCTTCTGCTGCAGTGGTGGATTGTGGGTCGGTCGAGGGGATGATGGGAAGGTTCTTTTTTTGTGTGGCATGTCAGGTGGGCGGGGCCATCAGTGGTTGGGGGGGGGGGGTGGTCTGACGGTATCTGGTAACCCTCCTCACATTGGGGGCACGATGAGACCTGCCATAGCTGAGAGAGACGACCAGACAAAACACTCAGTTTGATTTCTCTCAACGACAAAACAATCAGAAGAATCAGAAGCAGAAATAAACTCGTCTCTCTGCTGAATGTCAGAGGAACCAACGTGGACGAACGCTCCGTCAAAGAAGAAGCTTCTCTGCAAGAAGTGTCATCTTATCAAGTCTTTCTGCTCATTATTGAGCCCGACAACTGTAGTTTTCTTAAAACAAGTTCATTAAAATGGGACAGCATTCAGTATCAGTCTGTTTGCAGGTTTAAGTACAACTTACGTTTATTTAATTAACGC